>CM042544.1:15241755-15291755 GCA_023630585.1 Cranoglanis bouderius
GAGAGAGACACACAGAGAGAGAGAGAGAGAGAGAGAGAGAGAGAGAGAGAGAGAGAGAGAGAGAGACAGTTTAATCCATGACTCTTTCCTGTGACTCAGCTTAGTAATGGTGGGAGGAGAAAAGCGCTTTAGCTGGATAAGCCATTTCACAAGCCTCATGAATAACAAAGCGAACACAAAATCTGAGAAAATTGTATGGCATGAACATAGAAAAATAAGTTGTACAAAGGATGCATCAGATAACTGTCAACTCCAGAATTATTAGCGCCCTTCAAGAGAATGAGCAACGGTGATTGTGGTGAATAAACTTTACAACCCATTTATCTTTCCTCTAACAAAGCATCATTGTCATAGTAAATAAAGGCCATAACAGAAAAGTCTGGAATGACTGAAAATTGTTTGAGCCCATGTCCAGATCAACAAGCTGTTTCAAGAAATGCAACCCCGAAATATGCAGTGCCTGAACTCCACCATGCATCGCAATTACAACTGGAACTGTGTCTTGTTGCGAGACCAAAATGAACCTTTATGAAGGGCGACTGCATACAAGAAAAAGAACCCAAACCCATGCTGATGGATTTCTGAGGCTTAGTGTCTGATTTGCAGCTTGTAGTCTAAAAGTCTTGTGAAAACTGCTGACAAATTTCCTTAAGTACTACGATATTTAAGATTTATTTACTCTGCCAGGAAGTTAAGACAGACAGATAGACAGATCCACAATGGATCAATCAACACAGAAATGGGTGTGGCACACAAAACCAATGTTTCGCAATGGCCATTTAAACCCTGTAATCTCTAGGACAGATGGCAGTCCACATACACAAACCTAATAATATAAAAAAGGTGTTCATCATATATTAGTTTTCGAGTTATAATTTCAGTGTTTGGCAGATTTATTGTTTGGAATCAGTTACACTAAAATTCTAAATTGGTTTCAGATATCTACTTAATATACACTCATGGAACACTTTATTATGAACACCTGCACACCTACTCATTCATGCAATTATCCAATCAGCCAATCGTATGGCAGCAATGCAATGCATAAAGTCATGCAGATACGGGCCAGCAGCTTCAGGTAATGTTCACATCAACCATCAGAATGGGGAAAAATGTGATCTCAGTGATTTTGACCTTTTTTTTTTTTTTTTTACCCATCTTCTAATGGCTAATCCCAGCATGATGATGCACCATGTCACAAAGCAAAAGTCGTCTCAAACTGGTTTCATGAACATGACAATGAGTTCAATGTTCTCCAGTGGCCTTCCCAGTCACCGGATCTGAATCCAATAGAACACCTTTGGGATGTGGTTGTACAGGAGGTTCACAGCATGAAAGTGCACCTGAAAAATCTGCAGGAATTGTGTGATGCAATCATGTCAACATGAACCAGAATCTCAAAGGAATGTTTCCAACATCTTGTAAAATCCATGCCATGAAGAACTGAGGCTGAGAGCAAAGGGAGGCCCTATCCAGTATTAGTATAGTGTTCCTAATAAAGTGCTCAGTGAGTGCAATTTTTATGAAAACATTGTGTTGTAAAGAAAAATATACAGCATCCCTATACTGCATGTTTAAACTAAATATATTATTTACATTAAATATAATATCTATTATCTTTTTTTTTTTCATAATATAATAAAATATTGCTCACTCATGTTACTTGTTTTGTATGATATTTTTGTTTATTTTCAGCAAGGGTATAAATAATTCTGGAGTTGACCATCATGTACACACACAAATTAAAAATGACTCAGTAGACCTAATGAGGAAGATTAAGGGATAAGGAATGTAACTGACCGTTTTTCACAGTGCTGCACACAATTGTTTCCTCTTCTTTACGTGCCCCTCTTGCCTGATTGGCTGGCGGCTGAGTGTTGGCCCCGCCCCTTCGCATCCACAGCTGGAGGGTGAAGTGGTCTCCTGGGACTGTTGAAGTAACAGAGTCGGGAACCACGGCAACATGGGTGGAGCCGTTGAAAGAAAATACCAGAGACGAGTCAGAAGAGGGAAGGGTGGGCAGTGCAGCTGTCCAGTTTGCAGCGGGTGATGGAGGTGGGAGCAGGTCAGCCTCACCCCTTACAGCACCTGGGTAAAACATATTTTCATGTCATTATAACAAAATTTGTGAGAATACTATCCTTTCATTAAGTAGACGGGAAAAAACATGTCTTGTAATTAATTATCGTCTTGTGAATCAAAATTAAGCAATCCTCAGTGCTGATCTGCTAGTGCTAGTAATAACTCGGTACACAAGAATGGAAAACAAAAATGTATTCTTATAACAGCAGCTACTCACCACAGAGCCTCCTTACAGAGCGGTCAGAGTAACTATCACGGTCACAGCCTTTCCCAATATGGCCAGTCTGAAGCTCCACAGTGGCCTGGATGTTCCACACAGTCTCCTCACAGGTCTCAAGGCGCAGACTGGGGAAGAGGGGGATGCTGCCCGAACCAGGTGTGTACTCGACTCGCTTCGACCAGCCTGAGATACGAATACATTGCGAATACATGCAAATACATTATACAGAATGAACAGTTATGTGCTGAAAATAGATAACAATAAATATAACCAACTACATATGTTAAAATATACCACACAAATAAATGTTTTTTTTTTCAGTGTTTCCAGGGTTCACATATTTAAAAATGAATAAATAAATAAACAAGAAAAAAAAATTCTAGTTAAGCCCATGGCCACTTCAGATTTAAATACAGCCCTAATATAAACCATAAAACCAAGGTCAAGGCCTATCATTATGGGGAATTGGGTCCCCATATAGAAATTAAAAACAAGACCCTACCACAAATAGTACTAAAAATGCTTTTCTTTAAAAATCAGTTTCTGTTTCTTGTATTTTTCTTAAATCCATCCATCCATTTTCTGTACCACTGATCCTACACAGGGTTGTGGGGAGCCTAGAGCCTATCCCAGGGGACTCGGCACAAGGCAGGGGACACCCTGGACGGGGTGCCAACCCACTCACACACTACGGACGATTTGGAAATGCCGATCAGCCTACAACACTGTCTCTGGACTGGGAGAGGAAACCGGAGTAGCTGGAGGAAACCTCCGAAGCATGGGGAGAACATTCAAACTCCAGACGCACAGGGCAGAAGCGGGAAGCGAACCCCCAACCCCAGAGGTGTGAGGCGAACCAAATATTTTCATGCAAATTTTGAATGAAAGAAAAAAGGCCTTGATGGCAATGGTAAAAAAAAAAAAAATCAGCATAATTAATTTGTTTGTTCTATCAAGGTAGACCACAGTTCAGTAGAAGAATAGTTGCAACGTTCGACATTCACATACACAGCAGTGACAGAACAGAAGAGGTGAAAAATTAAACTCTGTACCAATCCAGCCAGGTTTGCAGGAAGGTTTCACTGTCACTACGACCTGGGCATCAGCCTGAGCTCGGTTCTTCCCACAGTCAAATGCAGTCACCCAGAAGCTGTGAACGCGCTGCTTTTTTGAGTCTAAAGGTTCAGTGTTCTTAATGTTTCCTGAGAGAGAGAGAGAGGAGAGAGAGAGAGGAGAGAGAGAGAGAGAGAGAGAGAGAGAGAGAGAGAGAGAGAGAGAGAGAGAGAGAGAGGAGAGAGAGAGAGAGAGAGAGAGAGAGAGAGACAGAGAGGTTACTCGCTGACAAGCAAAGAATGTAACAAAGAGGCAGAAATCAGCAGGCTCTTTATTAAAACATTTCAACAATGTAACCAACAAAAGAAAGGCTGCATCAGCAGGGATTTATACATGAAGGCAAAAAGGCTAAGATATGGAAAATACTTGCAAAATGGTCTGAATAGTTCCAGAGACACTAAGTACCATTATTTAATCAAATAAAATGTCTCTGAAAAGCTACATAAGCTCACACTCCCTTAAAAAAGAAATGAAAAAATGCAAGCACAGAAGGAGCATATTGAGAGAAAAGAGGTGAAAGACAAAAAACAAGAGAGTAAGACAGCCATGGATACACAGAGCAAGTGCATTCACCCAGTGGTGCCTGGTTCAGCCTGTCCCAAATTACCAGTCGAACCCCACACAGCGTGGCACAGAAATCTGCAAGGTCGTCACTAAAAAAAGCTATCATCTCTCTCCCACTCTCTCTCTCACCTTCCCATGACCCTCTAATATTCTCTCTCCTCTCACATGTTCAACCTGCCTTCTGTGCTCGGCTCCTTCTCTCTTGGCTCTTATCACATTACAAAATGTCAGTTATTGATCTTCTGGGTTTGTCATTGGGACTGTGAGAGAGACTCTCATCCGCACTGCATGGATATCAAACCCAGTCTTACTTCAGGTTACAGATACAAAAAAAAAAAAAAAAAAAAAAAAAAAACACTAAATCACATCTACCTCAGTTCTTATCTCAGTTCTAAGATAGAGAAAAAAAACAGACAGTATGAAAAAAAAAAAAAACTGGATGGAAGAAAGGAAAAAACAAAGAAAGAAAAAAATGTGAGTAATGATAGCCTCAAGGTATTCGTTTTGTCTCATTCGACACTGTAAACAAATATACACAAACCCATACACTATACTGAATATTTCATAAACTGCCTTGTGTAATAAATTGCACACCATATATGGTCTGTTATGAATTCCAATGATGTAAATGAGATGAAATCACACACAAAAAAAGGGGAACAAGGCAAAGGGTGGAAATCCATCTTCAAAGGTTTACAGGCAGAAAATACAGAAAGCACCAGACCCACAGGAGCCTGGGACTTGTAGTCCTCACCATCGTTGTCGATTGCAAATGGGACGTTGGGCGTGATGATGTCGTAGAAGCAGATCTGGCTGTACTGAGGTGAGCAGTCGGCGTCCAGAGCTTCCACACGCACGATGCGATCAAAAAGACGACCTTCGGGGACAGATGCCTCGTAACGACGCTCGACGAACACCGGGGAGAACTCGTTCACGTCATTCACACGCACATGCACCGTGGCCCTGTGGGAGGGGAAAGGGAGAAATAGAGATGTATGGAGGCATTGAGAAAGAGGAATAGAGACAGGGAGAATTCAGAGAGCAAGTTTGTAGAGAGATATAAACGGTAAGACTGAGACACAATGGAGAAATAGCTGATAGTGTCAACAATGGAATATTACCCCATGGGAGCGTTAAAACATGTTTGTTGTACAGGTTTAGAATCTGCGGGATGTCTCTACACAAAATAACATCTGTCCTCTGAATGCCTGATGTTTGGAATACTGAGTTTCTCTTACTTGTGCGATTTCTTGCTGTTGGTGCCATCAGGACCCTCCCCGCAATCGTAGGCCTGGATGGTGAAGCTGTGCTCCCTCTGGCTCTCGCAGTCCAGCGGCTCTTTGGAGCGAACAAGGCCCTCGCCGGTCGAGCGGTCCAACACCACGGCCTCGAACTGAGCCGAACCAGAACCGCCTGGGCCGTTGTGCACTCGGAACCCACAGATCTCACCTAATGAAAGACAGAGTGAAAGAAAGCTGATAAGGAGGAATGAAAGAGCCAAAGGAAAGTGTTATAGGAAGGGCGAGTGGAAATAAAATCTTGGTGGGGTAGCAAGGAAGGAAGGATTCTTCTTCCCTCATCCAACATTGCAAACATACCACAAACCACACACAATATTTAAATATTACACACAATTCCAAAGATTTTATATTATTATTATTATTATTATTAACCAGCAAATACTGTAAAATAAAACAGAAGCCTAGAAAATTAAAGGGTAGAAAATCGAAACCTAGAATTCCTCCCCACTATAATTCGTAGCATCGTGATCCAGGCTACAGGAGTGAAGCCGAATCCGGAAGCCTAAAGAGCTCAGTCGTGCATGAACGTGCCTCTGTGGATGCTGGGTCAGCCTGTGGAGAGAGCAAGCCAGGCCAGGCACGCCCGATCCTTCCGTAATTTTATGCTATTTGTGTAAACACTGGTGTGTAATTACTTCCTGCTGCACTAAACCAACAGCCCTTTGCTCCAAACTGCCCCTGTGTTAAATCAACAGTAATCTTGTTTATTAACTCAACCTCTGGGTATACAAGTAATGACAGTGCAACAAAGTGACGTAGCAGCAGCTACTGCGTTCAGTTATGACAGCGGTATAAATCAATTTATAAAGACATAATTATTGTATAGTTATTTTGAATAACAAGCCTGTATAACAGCTGACTGTTAAAGGTTACAGAGCTGAAGGTTAAAGGTTACAGAGCTGATGGTTAAGGGTTACAGAGCTGATGGTTAAGGGTTACAGAGCTGATGGTTAAGGGTTACAGAGCTGATGGTTAAGGGTTACAGAGCTGAAGGTTAAGGGTTACAGAGCTGAAGGTTAAAGGTTACAGAGCTGAAGGTTAAAGGTTACAGAGCTGAAGGTTAAAGGTTACAGAGCTGATGGTTAAGGGTTACAGAGCTGATGGTTAAGGGTTACAGAGCTGATGGTTAAGGGTTACAGAGCTGAAGGTTAAAGGTTACAGAGCTGAAGGTTAAAGGTTACAGAGCTGACGGTTAAGGCTTACAGAGCTGACGGTTAAGGGTTACAGAGCTGACGGTTAAGGGTTACAGAGCTGAAGGTTAAGGGTTACAGAGCTGAAGGTTAAGGGTTACAGAGCTGAAGGTTAAAGGTTACAGAGCTGACGGTTAAGGCTTACAGAGCTGACGGTTAAGGGTTACAGAGCTGACGGTTAAGGGTTACAGAGCTGAAGGTTAAGGGTTACAGAGCTGAAGGTTAAGGGTTACAGAGTTGACGGTTAAGGGTTACAGAGCTGACGGTTAAGGGTTACAGAGCTGAAGGTTAAGGGTTACAGAGCTGAAGGTTAAGGGTTACAGAGCTGAAGGTTAAGGGTTACAGAGCTGAAGGTTAAGGGTTACAGAGCTGAAGGTTAAGGGTTACAGAGTTGAAGGTTAAGGGTTACAGAGCTGATGCTCAACAGTCAAAGGGTGGCTGATGTGAATCTCAGTGCTTGTCTGCATTACCTGCATAGTGAAGAGGAGCATCTTTATCCAGGGCAAACAGAGGTGGGTTCAGCAGGACAGTGTTGTCGTTCTCCATGACGATACCCTGATACTCTGTCTCGATCCATGGCTTGTGTTTATTGGCTAAGAGGAATGAAGAGAGGGACAAGCCAAGAGTGCGAGAGCATTTAGAATGTTCTGCATTTATGGGATTTAAAAGAGACATTTCCTTACCAATATAACACATAAATCTCTGTTTCACACACGTATACATATCATCACCCAACCACATAGACACACACACACACATGCAGACATGCAGCTAACCTATACACAAACACAATACACAAACTGAAACACACAGACACGAATTTGTCTCATCTCCCAATCACTCAAACACACTGAACATCTCACTCCGGTTTCCCCCTGAAAAGCACTTGAGCAGCGCACACATCAATCTGCACCAGTACTCCACTACACCTGCAGCCACAGATATGTGAACATTCTAGCTGGCTGAATGAGTGCAAAGAAACGTGTCCTATAAAACCTATACGAGGCAAATGCCACAATGAAAATGGAAAATTCTCTTGCCTGAGGTACCGCATAAAAATCACGACTCTTCGCCGATATGGTTCTCTGAGGCCACAAGAATAAATCGAACTGTGTCAGGATGACTTATGTTTCATGAACCGAATTTGCACTGCTGTGATACACTACTCAAGATGGCAGCATATACAGCATAATCAGAACCCAGATTCTGCATATTCGCAGCATGATTTAGCATTCTGCTCTACCAGGAGGGTGTGAGGATTTATCATGTGCAACTGCTGACCACTCCATCGTGTTTCCACTCTCGTTCTCTTCTGGGCTTTCTCTCTGCCTCTCTCGCCGCCTTTTTTCTTCTCCTCGTAGCATTCCTAATGTAGCATTAATCTGAGCATCGGGTTTCTGGATTACTCTACCGATTACAGATTTGAATTTCCAGCTGGCTCACTCCACCACTCCCCACAGCCATCTCTTTCTACTTATTTTTTTCAGCAGAGAAAATGCGGTAGCCGTTTTGAACCTGTGTTCTGTCATTCTCTCTGCCTTTCGTTTGCTTTTACATCTTTCGCAGCCGGTCACAACACTGCAAAACAATGCTACGCTGCAATACTGAAATATTGCCGTTTGGCTTTGATCATTTTCAGTTGTCCATCCATCCATTTTTTAATCTCCAGCAGCGGTACTTCCTAGTATTACTGATCGGCTGGCCTGTTCATTACCGTGCTCTTAATGTTCAGTATGTTCACAGCACATGGATTAGCCCATAAACCAACGTCACATAAAGCTCAATCAGCTGTGCCATTTAAAACAGATATGATGCATGTGATTCGTTCAAGGGGTCAAGGGTTACAGAAATGACACATTTTTGGGGATGCGGTTTTCGCATCTCCGCATCCCGTTGTCCGTCACGTCGTCGTTTTGCGGGACAGCTGTCATTATTCACATTGCTCATAATCGACATGCAAAAGGACGGAGGCCACTGACCTTTGTTGCCATGGGCAACGGCAGTCAAGCAAAAGAGGAGAAAGGAGAGGAAACTCATTCCGGCCATCTGAGGGAGGAAGGGAGAGGAAGAAGGGAGGGGACAGGGAAGAAGACATGCATTAAACTGACATATAAAGGCAGAAGCACGGACAGAGGAGTGCAAGTACAGAGAGACAGACACATCCACATCCACGCCCGTGTCACACGCCGGGGTCTCGTCCTCGTTCAACGTGCATCTTATTAGCACTCGGCTGCCAGCCTTAAATAAAGTAACATGATCGATTACTCAACACCAGTACCACGCTGGAGGCTCTGTTAGGTTCCTCGATCTAGGCCTGCCTGTTCCATAAATACACCAACTTTGTACACGTTAATGGCAAACGAAAGATGCTGGTTTAAGCGAACTATCATTATGAACAGCTTATCATGCACAAGCACTGCATCAATCAGACACAGTGTTAAACACAGGTGCTGCATGTGTGCAGTCTGAGTGCTGACTGCATGTTGGTAGGCTGTATCATCCAGCTACTGTAGAGAACATTACATCATTTACACATCATGAACTGGCCTTAACCTCAGCATCGAGCTATTCTCATGGGCTTCCTCCTATAAATATCATATATATATATATATATATATATATATATATATATATATATATATATATATATATATATATATATAGAGAGAGAGAGAGAGAGAGAGAGAGAGAGAGAGAGATAGAACTCTCAGCCTTATCTGAATCTTCATACTATTCACTCTACATAAAATCATGTTAAAATCTTATGAAATTCTATGTTGAACCAGGACCCGCACAGTACAGGCTCGTGCGCAGGTAAACACATCCACAGCGGCGTACTAATCCCACTCGTTATTCAGCACCGTTCTGATAGTATGCGGTCTTGGACGAGGCCGAAAGCTGATGCTGGCCATTTTGTGCGTCGTGTACGGCCAGAAAAACCTTACAAGTGGTCCCAGAATGGTGTGTGTATACCTCCAAAGCAGTGCCAAGGTTAAGGCTCGCTATCCTACCTGAACGAAAACGCGACATTGAGCTAGCTAAGGGAAATGTGTAGCGTTGTAACGTTACATATGCGACATTTACTCATTGGTTTTTAAACGCATTTCTCAAAGCCACGTACAGCTGACAGTCTGTGAGCGAAAGAAAGAAAGAAAGAAAGAAAAACAAAGATAGAAAGGTTATACAATGAACTGTTATTTGAAAATGATATGAGATGCGACGTTACCGTGAGGTGCGAGTCGGTACCCGAGACAGCCTCCTCCTCAGCGCCTCCGTCACACACACACACACACACAGTCACACACTCTCTCTCTCGCGCGCGCGCGCTCTCGCTCTCTCTCTCTCTCACACACACACACACACACGCGCGCACACACAACGCAGCGCCGACAGTCTAACAGGTGCGGACACACCGACCTCCTACAGCCTCAGGAATGTACTGAACGCCCTAAACTAATGCGTGAAATTGGGACGTTAATGGATGCACGTGCCTGCTTCCGGAGCACGAGTCTTTATTTCCAGTAGGCTCAGCACGAGAAAGACAGGGAAAAAATTGTCTGAGTGATATAAGAGCGCCGCCACCCCGCCCCTCCCACTAGAGTTATTTCGAAACCACGCCCACACTGCGTCTCTCTCTCTCTCTCTCTCTCTCTCTCTCTCACACACACACACACACACACACTTCTTCTGTCTCCCCTTCAGTGTATCCGGAATGATTTCACCTCATCATGAAAGCCTAATCCTTATCACCCATCACAACTCCCACTTCCTCCTCTGCGCCATGATTGACAGCTGAAGATTCTCCCTCTGGTCCCGCCCCCTTTCCGTCTCCCGACCCCATTAGGCTAGACTGCATAATGACGTCATAGCTCACAGGCCCCTATGCTAAAGACTCAGGCTGTGCTCCAAACAGCACACTAACGCACTTAATAGTGCATCAAAACAGCACTACAGCAGAAGTGCTTATTTTAATTATTTTTTTAAACAGTATTTATTACGGTATTGTGCGGTTGCGGACGGAGAGGAGCGCAGACCAGTGTGTATTTCACTCGGAAATGATCTCAAGGCTTCCATACACATTTAATAGTGTTTTTCCTGCTCGAACTCACTTGATCAGCTAATTAACAGCCCTACCTGAGTGGGTGTGTTAAAGCAGGGAAGATACTCAAATGTGCAGGACCAGGGTCGGGAACCTGTGTCTTATTGGACAGTCTCCCTCCTTCAATTTTATTTATCAGGGCCTAAATAACAATTGTGTGGTCCTCACCAACTTCTATAAACAAACAAATAACCTGAAATGACAAAAAAAAAAAAAAAAAAAAAAAAAAAAACCCTCACAAAAAAACAACACACAACAGATTTCAGTATGTAGTGATTTTTTTTTTCTTCAGAAACCAGGTGGAAGAAAATGTACACCCTTCCTGTTTCCACAATCATTAAGAGAGCAATTAGCAGCCAGGTGTTACTAATGAATTAATTATTAATAAAGATTAGTTAATAATCAAGAAGTGTGACTACCTCTAAAAAAAGTAGTTTATAGTTCTTAGTTTATAGGCAGTTTGGTGTTCTGGAGCTCTCAGGTGTGTGTCTACATCATGCCAAGAAGAAAGGACATCAGCCATGACCTCAGAGAAGCAATTGTTGCTGCTCATCAGTCTGGGAAGGGTTATAAGGACATCTCCAAACAATTTGAAATTCACAATTCTACAGTGAGAAGGATTGTTTACAATCTTTGCAGCGCCTTCACTCCAAAAAGAATATGGAGCATGACTTGTATCTGAACAAACCACAAAAGCTTTGGGACAATATCCTTTGGACTGATGAGACCAAGGTGGAGATGTTCAGTCATCATGTACAGAACCAAACACAGCGTATCACCACAAACACCCCATACCAACCGTCATGAATGGCCTAGTCAAAGCCCAGACCTCAACACCATTGAGATACTGTGGCGGGATCTTAAAGCTGCAGTACAGAACTTTCTTTGGTTAAAAAATGAACAAAAATCAGTTATTGAGCAAGTACGTAAAAATCAGTGTTCAAAACTGTTTCTTTACCTTACCCCGATTCGCAAAGGTAAGCTTATAATAAGGATTTATAAAATGAGCTGTCGGGCCGGAGTTTGAGGCATTTCATGTCATTCATCTGAGGCGTGGTTACGTCACGTCCCTAAACAGAAAGAAGAGCTGGCTGCTGTATCATGTGTGTGAGGGCTGAGGATGGTGGAGTGTTTGTAGCCTAGAATTTAAACTTGTCATCTTGATGGCTGCTTTTAATCTGGAAAGTTCTAAACGCAACTGACATCTGGGGAATCCGCTGGTGTTAAAACCAAGAAACCTCGAACCCCGAGGGACAGAGCGACAGAGCCCGTGCTAAAATAAATATCGGCATGGCTTTTGAGAGGTGGCGAAAACTCCGAGATCTGAAGGGATTGAAGGCTGATGCAGAGATGGCGTTTCAGTAAGACATTTCAGTGGCTCAAGAGGTAGCTAGCAAACATTGTTCGCTTGATTCAGCTAGGTATTGAGTTTTCTATGTTTGTTTGTTTGTTTTGCTGTGGTCAGTGTGGTAAATTGCACTTTAGTTTTTGCAAGCTATGAAAGAGCAACTCACCTCTACTCCAAGAAAACCGCCTCCGTTGTCAAGCATTGGAGTTAATATACATCACATATGAACACCTCAGTGTTGCCAAGTCTCGCGAGACAAATAAGCAACTGCATCTCCAAAAACAAGCCCAATGTTATTATAGCTCTATTACTGCCTCAGTGTAAACAGACTCAATAAATGAGCCTGCAACATATTAAACTGAAATCACACGCAGTTTGAGAAGCAAAAACAGAATTAATTGTTTTTTGTTTTTTTAAATAATCAAACGGCAGTAAAGGTTATAGGGAGGACAGGCACTATCCACTCATCTCTGATCATCTGCAAGCAGAATATGATTGGAGAGATGGGAAAGTATATACAAGTATGTTATGCTTGTTTTTTTTGTTATAACCTGTAATAATTGTGGGAGGGAGACTACAGCACTGATATTATTGTGAGGCTGTGAGCAGACAGTGTCAATGCATTGAGGAAAATAGCGACCATAAATGTATAAATAAATAAATAAATAAAATGAAGTTGCTTGTCAGATTTTCCTAACAAGCAACCATATTTTTAAAACAAGCCCAAAAAATTCCTCCAAATCTCACAATCTTTCAAGCGACTTCAGAAAAAAAAAGAAGCCCAAAATTTATGTGCGGACTTTCTGTGCGGGTATTATATGCGGACTTGGCAACTCTGAAAAGTATACCTCAAACCATCAGATTCATCCGCGCAGAGGAGCAGTGCTGAAGCACAACCCACGTAATATTAAAAAAAAAAAAAAAGAAGCATGTAACTTGCAATTTTATGTTTCAAACAGAGATAGCGATAGAGAGGCAAAAGTTCAGTACTGCAGCTTTAAGAGAGCTGTGCATAAACAAATGTCCTCAAACATCAATGAATTGAAGCAATGTTGTGCCAAAATTTCTCCAAAATGATGACTGATAAACTGCTACAGAAAACATTTACTTCAAGTTATTGTTGCTAAAGGTTACTACGTTATTGAGTTATAGGTTGTACTTATTTTTTCCCACCTGGTTTCTGAATGTTGGTGTACTTTAAGGAAAAAATGACCACATATTTAAATCTGTTGTGATTTTTTGTTGTTGTTGTTGTTGTTGTCACCTGAGGTTATTTGTTTATAGAAGTTTGTGAGGACCACACCGTTGTTATCTAGGCCCTGATAAATAAAAACATAGATCTGAAAGAGGGTATACTTGACTGTAAATATCATCCAAGTTGGTAATGAGAAAGAAAAAAAAACAGCACATACCACAGATGTCTGATTTTGATCAAATCCAGCATTTTAATGACCATTGCAAAAGAAATGGTTCATTTAAAATCATTTTTTCATACATTTCGTAACAATAAGGCAAAATTAGTTAACCGAACAACATCAGTAAAATGTTGAACAAGTATAAATATTATTAAAATCCCCCAAAAGCTACAGTGAGTCACCGCTTTTTCACTCTGTGTCAGTAGTGAAAACAGAAAAAGTTCCCTCGCCACAGTTTAGTTTGAATGGCGCCAAGTAATTAAAATTTTAAGTAATACAAAAATGATCATTTTGGCAAGTAGTGTGAATTTTTGTATAGGATTTCCTGCATGTGTATCATTTTTGTTGCTCGTGTTTCAGTTTACATAGAGACCGGGATATATATAAGTGTGAGAGAGACTGAAAAAGTTGATAATAGTCATCACATTCATTGTTGTGGACTTTTGGTTGTTTTTTTTTTTTTTTGAAAAAGCTACAAAATTACAAAACCATCAACCCATTCTAAAATTGCTAAAAATATTGTGAAAAATCTGGTAAATTAGAAATGAAACAATAATACTCATTTACACTGCAAGGCATATCCGAGTGTCACTGCACATTCTGTGTTTTATATATTACAGTGTCTTGTGTAAATCTGACCAGTGGCTTCAGATTTTGGAAAGCGGGAAAGAGAAATCAAAATAAACACAAAAAAAACCCAAACATAGTCCATGAAAGCAGGCAGTCTCCAGGCCAGCGCTCAGACTGGGTGTTTGGTTTTTGCCGGAAATGACATGATCATCGGGTGCCACTGAGATGCCCTGAACAGAAAGCTATGAGTGCAATACTGTGGCTGAAAAAATCTGTACGAATGGTTATGGATATTAATTAGCCTACACATTTCTCTTGTATCTCATAAAAAAGCCTCCTCACAAGCCTAACCACCTGTCACATTTCAGCAAAAAAGAAAAAAAACAAAAGAAAAAAAAACCCCCACAGAAACAGCTCTCCCCTCAGAGAGCATTATCTTATCCTCTTTCTCTTTAACCTACATACTGTTTCTTCAAAAACAAAATTACAAAAACAAATGTTTGTACAGTTTATGCATGTGTGTATATATATTTATAATAATATATAGTTAAAGGCCTTAAAATAGTTTCCAAATCAGTCCCTTCAGGTAGTTTACCGACGACCAGCCAAAGAAAACCTGTAAAAAAGAAAGAAGAAGAGATGACTTTAGTTCATGGAGGAAAACTCTGACTGAAAAACAGCAAGAAATACAAAGCATTAGAGTGACAGGAATGAAGACTGTAGGGCAGCTTGAGAATGAAATCCCAAACACTGAACACTTAAAGTCCCCGTGAAGTGTCTTGAAACGCGCAGCATTTTTCGAGGTGTTGACGCAATTTCCACTGAAATAGGAAGTTAGGGTGGGACATATTGAGCAGCTCACTGCCCGGGCTAAGCCGTACTTGACAGCAGTGGTGGAATGTAATTAATTACATTTATGTAATTAATTACATAGTACAGTTGCAATCAAAATTATTCAACCCCCATTGCAAATCAGGTTTATTGTCAAAATGTACAGACTTTCAGCTGATTGCATTGAAGAAATCAAATAAAAGCAACTGAAATAGTTCAACACAACGAATGCTTCAAGTGGTTTCCCCAAATTCAGCTGAAAATGCAACTTATAATGACTTCTCCAGTTTCAAAATTATTCAACCCCTGAATAGAATCCCCCACAACAGCACAAATATGCAAAACAGGTGTTGTCTCAAGCACCCCTGATGCAACTAATCAAGGGCTTCATTAGTTGCACCAGGTGTGCTTGAGCTAGAACACATGAAATACCTGAACTGGCTAGGGGCAGAAAATGCATGAAATACCTGGATGGAGCAGAAAAAGGAAGCTATCAATGACTGCAACCAGATTTCTGAGAAGGCAGGCTGTGAAAAACCCTTGAGTGACTTCAAAAGACCTGTAGCAAGACTTGGTGGCAACAGGCAGTGAGGTTTCAGTGAGCACAGTATGGCACGTACTAAACACAGAAGGTTTCCATGCCAGAACTCCAAGACATACACCACTACTGACCCAAAAGCACAAGAAAAGTCGGCTCCAATATGCTCAAAATCATATAAATAAGCCACAGAAGTTTTGGGATTCTGTTCTGTGGTGCAATTAAACAAAACTGGAACTTTTCGGTACGATGGATCAGCGGTATATCTGGAGAAAGAAGAATGAAGAAAGAACACTCTGGCCACAGTCAAGCATGGTGGTGGCTTGGTGATGCTCTGGGGCTGCTTTCCATCCTCTGGCACTGGAAACCTGCAGCGTGTGGAAGTCAAGATGGATTCACTGAAGTATCAGGAAATCCTAGGAGAAAACGTCATGTCGTCTGTGAGGAAGCTGAAGCTTGGGCGTCAATGGACCCTCCAACTGGACAATGATCCCAAGCATACCTCGAATTCCAACACGGCTTGGTTGCAGAAGAAGTCCTGGAAGATTCTACAGGGCCATCACAGTCACCTGACCTTTTGATTTGAAGAAGGTGGTTGCAGCACGCAAACCCAAGAATATTACTGAACTGGATGCAACTGCTCATGAGGAATGGGCTAAGATTCCTCAGGAGCATTGCCAGAAGCTGGTGTCTGGCTATGCATCTTGTTTGCAGCAGGTCATAACATAGACAGCTTAGTTACTAGTTACTTTTCAGGTTACAATTTTTCACACTCTTCCTGTCCAGTGAAAACTGCGCATCTCCAAATGTGGTGATTTTGAAAGTTTGTGAAAAACTGAAGGATTAAGTGTTCCTTTATGGGTTGATTAAATTGTCCTACCTCTTAATTTAAATAAACTTTTTAAAACCCCATTGGATTAGCTGGAAAATGCATTGTCACAAAGCTAAAAACAGGCCTGTCTTTCTGAGCTCATGAAATGTTGACTTTGTAGAGATACTAATATTACAAAAGTAATATTAATTCAAAAACATCATATATATATATATATATATATATATATATATATATATATATATATATATATATATATATATATATATATATATATATATATATATATATATGTAATAAAACAATGACAGGTACCATTTTGCTGCACAAGGTACAGTACTGTGCAAAAGTCATGCAAAGAAATGCTGTAGAGCAAAGATGCCTTCAAAATAATGAAATTAAATGTTTCTACATTACAAAAAAAAAATACCGTAAAGAGCAGTAAACAGTAGTAAATGAATTTTTGCAGCAAAACCCAGCAGCCTTCATTGTGTTTTTGTCTGAAAAGTGGTTTGTTACGTAATATGTTGCTTTCTTTAATGACATACAAACATTTTTCTGTAACTTTTAATTTTGTGCTAGAAAACTAATGTTTGGGAATCTAAAATGTTTTTGTACTGACTTGATAATGTAGAAGTCATAAAATAAAAAATCTATAACAAAGTTTGTACTAAAAAAAAAAAAAAAAATAGGGTGCCTAAAAGTTTTGCACAGTACTGTGTACGTTTACTTTTGATACTTTAAGTACATTTTGCTGATAATAATGAGATACTTTTACTTAAGTTAGTTTTTGAATGTAGGACTTGTAGCGGAGTATTTTCATAGTGTGGTATTAGTACTTTTACTTTAAGTAAAGGATCTGAATACTTCTTCCACCACTGCTTGACAGTTACTGTGCGTTCAAGCCCTCCTGAGAAGTTCGGATTTACGAGTTGGGAAGTCCTAATTACGACGTCAGGTGGGTTCAAGTCACTTTGATAGGAGCAAGGTGGCGGTTTACCTTCTCTTAATTAACTAGAAGGAAAAAAAAAATACAGCAAAGTTTTTTTATCTCTACTTCTAGAAAATGAAGAACAAAGAATGTGCATCAAGTGTGTTTTGCTTTTTTTATGTTTTTAATCAATTTATGAAGCCACTGTAAACTTTATCATTTCATATTTTATTGTAATTGTACAATGATTTCGTATTTTGTGCAGGCAATCAGCTTATTTTATTGTAAATGAAAATAACTTGCTGCATATACCAAACACATAATAACTGAAATCAGCTTCTGAGATGAGTAAACGTTCAATTTCAACCAATTTACCGTCAACTACAGACACTGCATCCATTTATTCCACCATGTTTTCTTACTGACTCGCCTCCAAACTCGGAAACTCGGAGCTCAAAGAAAATCCCAAGATTCCCACTTGTAATTACGACTTTGTGGTGGCGTTTGTGTGCGTTCAACTCAAATATGATCTCTCCGACATGACTTGAATGCACCGTATGTACCACGGATTTTTATAACATTGGGGGGGTGGGGCACTTCAGATTCTAGAGAGCATTTGATTGGACAGAAAATCTGATGAGAAGCTGAAGTGCAGAATGATGTCATCAAAATGGTTGATCCGTATTGGTGGTAGAGAGAGACTGTACATTTTGAATGTGTATTTCTTCTAAATGCAAATTTTGTCATTGTTTTGGAGCACACTAGCTTATAGATAACCTCAAGGCTGACATATTCATACTAAAAGCCACAAAACGTCAACTTATTTCATGGGGACTCTGAAATTTGAAATAGCAACAAGAATCGGTTGCTATTTCTGCAATTATTGAAGCTTGATGGGTTATATGTATTTTTTTTGTGAAAATGTACAATGTCATAAAATGAAGTATAAGGACTAAAAGCTTCACAGTGAACAGATTGTGTGCACTATACTGTAGATGAAACATGCAGCCAATTTAGTTCAAATGTTTCCAAAAAAAAAAAAAAGAAAAGACAAGCAAAGCACTTATGAGGCTGTCTGAAGTGAAACCAGTAGATATTCGAAATGCCTGTTGATGTAATCCTTCTCAAACCATGGCATTCATTTCATGTGGTTCCAAGGTTGCAAGAGTGTAGATGAGCTCTTTTTCCTTAAGCTTCCTCACTTCATTGCTGCCATAGCAACGCCTAGGAATGTTTACAGAGATGTCCACTTTTACTATTCTCACATTTATTATTGAAGTGCAATGCGGTTGCTCACTGGATTCTTCTTCAGATCTGAAATGAGTTTAAGTAGATTTATCACAGATGTCAGTATTCATCCATTTCATCTCAGACGTGTCTATATGATGTCTAGTCGGGGCATGGGTCTAATGTAATCAAAATGAAAGGCATATCTAAGTGAAACAATTCAGCTAATATAATTTTGTGCTAAATTGCCATCCTCATTACCTTTATCAAAAATATTACTCTTAATTATAATAATGATAATCATCATCATCGTCGTCGTCGTCCTGGCACTACAACTGTAAGTAATTTGTTGTAGTTTGATTACATTTTGTGTGCTCCTGTGATGTCAGATTTGAGGCTACCACGAAAGCATATCATTTCTGGTATAGCTTCATCAAACTTTCTCTTATTTCCTCCTCCATACCCTACCACCTGTTCTGCCTGCTAAAGGCTTTCCGTACAACTGTGTTTTAAGGCCACTAGGTTAGGATTTGAAGAATAAAGTGCTAGTATTAAGCTGTCAGTATGAGAATGTGAAGGATGAGACAGGGGTGAGAAGAGGGAAGCAGTTCACTACACACTTTAAACCTCTCATCTCCATCTCAGCTAACAGCACCCTGCCATTTCCTCTTTTGTATAACATTATACAAGAATAGTATAATAATATAATGTCACCAAATCTTCCACAGTCCTCAGGCTGACACATGATGACAAGCTGCAGTTTTCTTTTTGAACACACGCCTACAAAGCTGACCTTTTTCCTTATATTACAGGATTTTCTTTTTTTAATTCTCAAAGTAGTTTTTTTTTTTTAAGCTGGTGGTGTACTTCAAATGATGAAATAACTAAACACAATGAAGCACAACCGAACACTAAGTAGTACCTATGGCAAAGTTGGATGTGACCAGAGCAGATGTATGACAGTGCAGTGTTTGGTACGTCTGAGGTTTTGGTTTTTTGCCTAGATTACCTTCCAACTTCTGTGAAGGTAAAATGCTTTGTTCAACTGCATGATGGAAGCATAGGATATTATGCACAGTATTTTAAACATCTGTACATTACTGTATGAATGTACAATGCTATACAACGCTCATATTCACCCTGTGTACCTTTTGGCCATTCCTTGTAATAAATAAATAAATAAATAAATAAATAAATAAACAAACAAACAAACAAATAAATAAATAAATAAATAAATAATCGTGAACTAGGGGGGCATGGTGGCTTTGTGGTGAGTACATTTGCCTCCAGGGTTGGGGGTTTGAATCTCGCCTCCGCCCTGTGTGTGAGGAGTTTGCCTGTTCGCCCCATGCTTCGGGGGTTTACTCCGGGTACTACGGTTTCCTCCTCCAGTCCAAAGACACACGTTGTAGGCTGGCTGGCATTTCCAAATTGTCCGTAGTGTGTGTGTGATTGTGCCCTGCGATGGGTTGGCACCCCATTCAGGGTGTCCCCCACCTTGTGCCACGAGTCCCCTGTGTAGGATAAGCGGTATGAAAAATGGATGGATGGATTGATGGATGGATAATCGTAAACTAAAACAGAAAAGGGGTCCATTTTTCTGAAATCTGTGATGGTCACAGTAATGGTCATAAATACTTAGGTCAAGGCCAGCCAATACTCCTATGACTCTTAGCTAGCTTTAGGTATAGCTTTGGAAATGTCTTTCGAAATGATTAGTGAAAGGAGAACTGTCCTCCAAAAAAAATCTGAGATTGTGTCATATGATTGTGGTGAAAGAAAAAGCTTGCCCTCTATGAATAAGAGATTTTGTGCTGAACGTGGCTTAAATTGACTCTGCGATGCACATTTGAAATTAGAGGTGGCTAAAATTACAAATCACATGGACCTGGTAGACCTAGCTACACGCTTTGTGCACAGGGGCACTGTCATGCTGGAACCGGTTTGGACCCATTAGTTCCAGTGAAGGGAAACTGTAATGTTACAGCATACAAAGAGATTATGCACAACCGTGTGCTTCCAACTTTGTGGCAAAATGGATTTTTTTCAGTTCTCCTGTCTGAAATTTGAAACAATTATCAAATAACCATTCATTCATACGTCTTCAGCAACCGCTTCTTCTTGGTCAGGGTCACAGTGTATCTGAAGCTCATCTCAGTAACACTGGGCACAAGGTGGGAGAATTCAGCCTGGATGGGTTGCCAGTCCATAGCAAAGCACTATGCGCACACACACAGACACACGCAGACACACACGCAGACACACTAGCTCACACTTAGGGGCAATTTATCTTAGCCAATCTGCCTACCTGCATGTTTTCGGACAACGGGAGAACTCCATACAGACAACCTGAGCTCAGGATCGAACCCAAAACCCTGGTGCTGTGAGGCAGTGACTGCGCCACCGTGCTCAAATAAAGCATTAATGTTTTATTTTTTAATTTGTTACTTACACAAAAATAGAATGATCAAATCATACATTGACTGTAGCCATTCTGATAATATCCGTAAAAATACAAGCTCGTTTTAGAAGCTTAGGGAAACTGTGTGTTTGCTGCGTAAAACTGTATTGTAAGGTTGTTATGTCTAAATATTATAATACATTTCAATGAGTTTAGGCTTGAAACACGTGTATAGGGGTTGAAGGAAACCCTATTTCTGGGCTGCTCTTGTAACACGTCTGACCAACCTGTCAAACAGCTAACAAATGAAAACTAACTACTGCTGGCAGACAGAGTTAGTTCATTCATCAAAGAACAAGTAGAACTCGACGCCAGTGGCATTGACGGGGATGCCTCCGCCGCCAACAAGTCTAGTCCTTCTTGTTATTGGTTTGTATGCCTCAAATACCCTTAAAATATACTTTAAACTGGAAGGAAGCTATTAAAGAAAAAACTATGAGACATTTGACCTTGCTGTGACCTTGACCCTGTTTGGAACAATTCCAAAATGTAATCAGTTCATCTGCTGGTTACAATGACAAGTCTATATAATAATATATAATAAAATATATATAAATCCTACAAACATTCAACTAGTCATTCTTGAGATATCACTCTAAAAAGTATCTTGGAGCGACACACTATATATGCACATAATGGAAAGGGAAAAAAGGGGAAGAAAATAAATATCTGCACTTTACCATTTCTGTCTAGTCCTCCTTTCTGTCGCTCTTGGCTTTCCGAGGTACCAGTGCTTTACGAAGGAAAGGTAGGATAAGGTAGGCAGTGAAGAAAAAGAGATGACCACAAAAATACACCGATGAATAAACCTGAAAAAGAAAATATCTTATAAATAAAGCATCACACAATTACAAATAAAAAAAATAATTAAAAAAATGTAAACAGCAAGCGGTATACACCCCCAATTCCAAAAAAGTTGGGACGCTGTGTAAAATGTAAATAAAAACAGAATGCAATGATTTGCAAATCTCATAAACCCATATGTTATTCATAATAGAACATAGAAAACATATCAAATGTTTAAACTGAAGAAATGTACCATTTTAGGGAAGAAATTAGGTAATTCTGAATTTGATGGCCGCAACATGTCTCAAAAAAGTTGTGATGGGGCAACAAAAGGCTGGAAAAGCAACATTTCGCAACTAATTAGGTTAATTGGCAACAGGTTAGTAACATGATTGGGTATAAAAAGAGTATCTTAGAGAGGCAGAGTCTCTCAGAAGTAAAGATGGGATGGAATCTGGATGGAAGCATATGTTGCTCTAAAACCTGTATATACAGTGGGTATAGAAAAGAATCACCCCCCCCCCTTTAAAATAATCACATTTTGTTGCTTTTCAGCCTGAAATGAAGACAGACACAGTTTTTGTTTTATCCAGCTGTATTTACTCAGTGCAACTTATAACATCCAAGTGAAAGGTATAACATCAACATGTCAGAAAAAAATAAAAAAACTAGAATCACTGAGTTGGAAAAAGGATCATCCCCTTCTTAAAAATGACTTGTAAACTCAATCAGGTGTAGCTAATCACCTTCTCAATGGCACACAAAGCCATTTGACTTTCAACTGTGATCAGCTGTGGTCATTTTGATTAGCTCAGCATGAAAAGAGCTTTCCTGGAGCATTTTGTAGTGCAACTGAAGCAATCAACTATGGGTGGCAAGGCATTGTGAAAAGATCTCCGGGATAAAGTTGTGGACAGGCACAAGTCAGGAGATGGATACGAAAAAAATTCAAAGGCTTTATCAATGCCTAGAAGCACAGTGAAGTCTATTATTAAGAAGTGGAAGTTATTTGGTACAACACAGACCCTCTCTGGATCAGGACGTCACTCCAAACTGGATGAAAGAGCCAGGAGGAAACTGGTCAGAGAGGCTACCAAGAGGCCTACAACAACTCTGAAGCAGTTGCAGAAATTTATGACAAAGAGTGGTCATTGTGTGCATGTGACAACAATATCACAAATGTGGCTTGTATGGGAGGGTTGCAAGAAAAAAAAAAGCCACCCACGACTGAGCTTTGCCAAAACGCACCTTGATAATTCTGAGGCCACATGGAAAAAGTTATGGTCAGATGAGACTAAAATTTAATTATTTGGCCTCAACACCAAATGATATGTCTGGCAGAAATCCAATACAGCTCACCATCCAAATAACACCATTCCTACAGTAAAGCATGGAGGTGGTAATATCCTGTTATGGGGGTGTTTCTCTGCAGCAGGGACTGGAACACTTGTCAGGATAGAAGGAAAATGGATGGGGCAAAATACTGTCAAATTCTTGAGGAAAATCTGCTGCCCTCTGCCAGAAGGTTGTCGATGGGAAGAAGGTTTACCTTCCAACATGACAATGACCCAAAGCACACAGCAAAACTGACCACACAGTGGTTGAAGGAGAAAAAGGTGAATGTCCTTGCATGGCCTAGTCAGAGCCCAGACTTAAACCCCATTGAAAATCTGTGGAATGACTTGAAGACTGCAGTCCACAAACGGTCACCATCAAATTTAACAGAACCTGAGCAGTTCTGCAAAGAAGAGTGGGCAAATATTGCAAAGTCTAGATGTGCAAAGTTAGTAGAGACATATCCCAACAGACTAAAGGCTGTAATTAAAAAATTAAGGCAAATTAAAGCATCCTTTTTCCAACTCAGTGATTCTGGTTTTTAATTAAAAAAATAAATAAATAAAAAATTTTAAAAAATAAAAAATTTCTGGCATGTTGGTGTGTTATCTTTTACTTGGATGTTATAAGTTGCACTGAGTAAATATAGCTGGATAAAACAAAAACTGTGTCCGTCTTCATTTCAGGCTGAAAAGCAACAAAATGTGATTATTTTAAAAGGGGGGGTGATTCTTTTCTATACCCACTATATATATATATATATATATATATATATATATATATATATATATATATATATATATATATATATATAAAAAAAAAAAACAATGATTCAAAAGCGTTGCCTTTGTAGCACATAATAAATTAGGTCCACCCCTGAAGTTTACAAGATTACGTCAGAGGTTCAAAAAATCTTTGATAGCGTCATTCACAGGGCAGTTGGAGTGATGGTTTATGCTGTCAGGGATGAACTGGCCATCTGGAGCACCGGGAGTTTTCCTGGTGGGTCGCTGGACAATGTGGATTGCTAAGTAAATATATAAAGAACAAATGGTAGTATATTTACGTATTCTGTCGGCCCAGGCGAATGCCCGCGTGGCCAAAATGACTCAAAATGATGAATCTATTTAGCAGGCTCTGGCTCGTCGCAGCAGTCGAACGGCGCTCGTCAATGTCAAAATGTTTGAGATGGCCAATAAAATCAAAGAGGGCGGGGTTTACTGTTCACAGAAGTTGAGCCCAAACAGTAATTCAGCACGATGCTTTTTAATGCTTGAATAATGCGAGGTAAGATGTAAGGAGCTGAACATGACGAGGCTGAATACAGCAATATTTTCCAACTGTTTAAAATAAAAATGCTAAATAGGGTGGCCATCTGTCCGATTTTAGGTCGGACAGTCCGGTTTTAAAATACCATGTCCGTCTACTGGCACAGCCTTGAGCCGGACACTCATTTGTCCTCCTTTTAAGATCATCACTATTGCATACTTTATCCAATGGTAGCCTATAAAATAAATAAATAAATATCGGGTACCGTGAGCAGCTCTGTGCTATAAAGTCCAGGACCACTTTTTAGTCCCAGTCCGCCCCTGTATGGTGTATTCAAACGATTTAATCTTTTTTTGACGGACAAATGCCAACCTTTCTTGTATCCGATAAAATTGTGAAGTTATGGAATTTCTTGGGCTCCCTTTGATGGAACTAACTGTGTAAAACTTGTGTATTGTAATGCTGTAGGATATAACTCAATTCCAGTTTAATTTTCCTAATAAAAAGACTGTTCTGCTCTTAATATTTGTATTTATATTCTCTCCTTTAATGGTTACATCATTCCTATATTTGATACTGACACAAAGGAGAGGGCACAGGCCTACAGAAAGATTTTATCATCATCAGATGTAGCTTTGCACACTGCCAGCATCTAGAATGTTTTTGATCAGCATTTTGGTGTTAATAGCAGAGGGCTCTTTCAACTTGTTATATTTTACAGTTTGTCAATTGATAAGATTTTGTAGGCTTTGCATACACATGTGCACCCCTCAAAAACCACAGAATAATTACATTGCTCCCATCCAGACAGCACGGCCAATTTTACTCTCTATATTCATCAGGATTCAAACTTGTATTTCTTTCAAGGTTTTATACAGACTTCCTGTGAATGTCATTCTGATAGATAGATATAAACAGGAAATTTCAGTGCTTCACTGCCCACTCACCTTCAGCCACTTGTCATAAGTGAAAAGGCAGAATCCTACTAGCGGGTAGCCCATGAAGAGCCAGTGGATGAACTGCTGTACTATGTATATAAGGGGATACAGACGGCTGTTTGCGAAGGCCGTCAACTTTGGGCTGTCCTTCACAAGTGTCTGAGCCTGAGGGAACACAATAATGCAGCAACGTTAACACGCCCGGCAGGAGACAGTTCCTAATCGGTGTGCATGTCTGCATTAACCACAATATTCAATTAACTCAGCGGAAAAAAACACCAGAACTGTGCAGACTTTCAGACCCATGAAATGAGAGATAATTATAATAACACTTAAACTAATTCTTATTCAATGCCTAAATAAACAGCTTCCTCTAACACACAATTCACGAAGAGCTTTTTAATATGTTGAAGAGTATAATTAAATAAAGGGTAAGACCTTTATATCTTAATATCCTTCTTTATAACTAACTCTATCTGATTTGTAACTGCAGCAGTGGGTTCAAATTATCTACTACTTTTATTTTATCGGCTTGGTTACCTGCTTCTCCACGTTGACGATGATGAACTCCAAGGAGAAGCAGAGCAGGTATCCGGAGTGCAGGCCATGCCAGACAGCAAGGAAAAACAGTGTGGATACCTGTGATGCCATCTTATTACCCAAAAACTTTAGCCTCTTAAAAATGTGCCTGCACAGTAATGTAATGACACAGAGACATAGATGAGAAGCCAGCAACAAAGAGACAAATATACTACAGTGGTGCTTGAAAGTTTGTGAACCAGTTAGAATTTTCTATATATCTGCATAAATTTGACCTAAAACATCATCAGATTTTCACACAAGTCCTAAAAGTAGATACAAAGAACCAAATTAAACAAATGAGACAAATATATTATACATGGTCATTTATTTATTGAGGAAAGTGATCCAATATTGCATATCTGTGAGTGGCAAAAGTACAGTACTGTGCAAAAGTTTTAGGCACCCTATTTTTTTGGACTAACTTTGTTATAGATTTTTTATTTTATGACTTCTACATGATCAAGTCAGTACAAAAAACATTTTAGATTCCCAAACATTAGTTTTCTAGCACAAAATTAAATGTTACAGAAAAATGTTTGTATGTCATTAAAGAAAGCAGCATATTACGTAAGAGACACTTTTCAGACAAAGAACACAATGAAGGCTGCTGGGTTTTGCTACAAAAATAAGAAGCAAGTGCGACAATCAAAGTCTCCAGAAGAACTGTGTCTGGTTCTGCAAGATGCTCAATAAAACTTACCAGTTCATTTCCTTATAAAACTGCACACATTGTACTGGAGACTATTTGTATTTTAATTTGTATTTTTTTGTCACACCAAATATTGACTTTGTTTCATTTACTAGTGTTTACAGTATTTTTATTTTTTTTTTAATGTAGAAACATTTAACTTCATTATTTTGAAGGCATCTTTGCTCAACAGCATTTCTTTGCATGTGCCTAAAACATTAGCACAGTACTGTACTCATCACAGTACTCATCTCTAAAGAGTTTGGATGCCACCAATCCACAGTCAGACAGACTATACAAATGGAGGAATTTAAAGAACACCGTTACCAAAACAGAACTTCTTTGGGTTAAATGAGAAGTGTTATGTTTGGAGAAAGGAAAAACACTACATTCCAGCATAAGAACCTTATCCCATCTGTGAAATATGGTGGTGTTAGGATCATGGTTTGGGCCTGTTTAGCTGCATCTTGTCATCATTAATGGAGCAATGAATTCTGAATTATACCAGCAAATTCTAAAGGAAAATGTCAGGGTATCTGTCCATGAACTGAATCTCAAGAGAAAGTGGGTCATGCAGCAAGACAACGAATGGTTAAAGAATAAATGGATAAAGTTAATGTTATGGACTGGCCAAGTCAAAGTCCTGACCTTAATCCAATAGAAATGTTGTGGAAGGACCCGAAGCAAGCAGTTCATGTGAGGAAACCCACCAACGTCCCAGAATTTAAGCTGTTCTGTACAGAGGAATGGGCTAAAATTCCTCCAAGCCGATGTACAGGACTGATCAACAGTTACCAGAAACATTTAGTTGCAATTACTGCTGCACAATGGGGTCACACCAGATACTGAAAGCAAAGGTTCACATACTTATATGCAGAAATATAGAAAATTCTAAAGGGTTCACAAACTTTCAAGCACCACTGTATATACACCTGTCTTACAATGATTATTACAATCAGTCGTTTCATTACAGCAAGCAGGTGTATACCTGGCCACCCATGCGTTGGTGTTAATGTTGAAGGAGTTGATGGTGCCCGTAAAAAGCGGCGTGGTCTCATATATCCATACTCTCATATTAGCACAGGCGTCCCAGTGGGGCTGCCCGTCCTCACCACGGCCGCTGTAGCCGAGCCCGGAGAGGATACACACGCCCTCCTGTATTGAACAATTACAGAGGTAAGATAGCACAGGTAAACCAGTTCCAATGGAATGCAAAACTGAAAAACCCAGTTAAACACTCTAGACAAGGAAAGCTTTGGGAGCTTTGTTGTGACTGTGTCCCAGATCCAGCTGTTATTGCGAGGAAACTAGATGATTACCTCAAATAGTACCTACAATTTATAAAGTCATATTTTGTTGACATTCAAAGAAAGTCATGCATTATTCAAGCAGTAAAATTGCAGACTATAAGACGCAATTTTTAGCTACTAGGTGCTGTGATTTGAAGCAAAGTTTATGCTAGATTTTTTTGGCATTAGCCTAGATGAAATATTCCCATTTGTGTGTGCTAGCATGCTAGCAGTATATAAGAATCACACTTGTAAACAAAAACACAGTTCTCAACAAACTTCTCAACAAAATCCATTCTTAGTGCGGCTAAGACACATGTAACTATTAGCTGCCAATAGATTGTGCTAGCTGTGATATTATTACAGTGCTAACTGGCTTAAAAGAGCAGTTGTATAGAAATATTTACCTTGTATGACTGAAATATTCACTACAACACTGTAAATTATGAATAAAGAATGTCATACAGAGGTGCTAACATGTATGCTGGGTGCTAACAGTCAAAATCCCATAGGAGAGCTAGCATAAAATGCTAATAACTAATTTAGCAGGAGTGACTGAATAGAGCAACTTAAAAAAAAAAGTGAATGCAAATGTCCTGGCCTGAAGGAGAAACAAAGGGACAGTGACTAAAATAAACAATACCAAAAGGAAGAGATAGAGGTTTAGAGCTAATGCAAACATGCGGTACATTTTGTATGCTGTGTTGAGCTGCACTGAAGCAAATTTCTCTGTAATCTACTGTAATCCATCAGTTGCTGGATACAGTGCCCGCCACTAATATTGGCACCCTCGGTAAATATGGGTAAATAAAAGGCTGTTAAAAATTGTCTTTATTGTTTAACCGTTTGATCTATTGTTTAAAAAATACTCTGCTCTCAACATAAATTACTCAACATAACGTGCCACCAATACAAGGCAACAGATTACGGATAAATTCATACATTTAAAACCTATATCCTGAATTTATATAGATCTGTAAAGCTGCTTTGGGACAATGTCCATTGTTAAAAGCGGTATACAAATAAAACTGAATTGAAATTGAATTGAATTACCAGTTGAGACTCACAGGGACCATTACAGGTTCCATTAAAAGCAATACAATTCCCATTATAACCATTGCAAATTCTATGAGGGTTTCTATTTTTTTTGTTGTTGTTGTTGTTGTTGTTTTTTTAGCAGGGGTGAGTCTAGAATTTTGCTAACTTTATCTCTGATAAAAATTATGGCAAATCTCGTCTAGCAGACAAACAAGGTGTTCCTCACAAACAGTTTCATATAAATAATAAATACAAAAACCCAGTGTTTGTATGTGCTCAATATAGACTTACAGTTATTAGCCAGCAGGTCACATATTTGTACAGGTTTACTTTAGCCCACAGCAGCATATACACACACCTGTACCAAAATGGCTGAGCCTGGACAACAGATTCAAAATTAGTTAGTTATTAAAAATAGTTATTATAACAGAATAATATATGAGTATAAGGATACAGTTATGTGAACACCCCATGGAAATTGTTGGCTTTTTGTTGGCACTCTTCCATGTAATATTCTTTCAGTTGCAAGATGTTTGTGGGTTTTCTTGCATGTACTGCCCATTTCAAATATCCCCACAACATTTCAATGGGATTCAAATCCAGGCTTTGACTAGGCCATTCCATAACCCTCCTTTTCTTCTTTTTGAGCCATTCCTTGGTGGATTTGCTAGTGTGCTTAGGATCATTATCCTGTTGAAAGGTTCACTTTCGGTTCAACTTCAACTTTTGGACAGATAGCCTCACATTGAATTCTGCATCATATCGAAGAGTGCTTGAAGATATAGTTGAATCAATGGATGCGAGCTGGCCACTCCCTGAGGCAGTGAAGCAACCCCAAACCATAACATTTCCACCACCGTCCTTCACAGTTGCTATGAGGTGCTTCTCCTGAAAAGCTGTCTTTGGTCTGCGCCAAACATGTCTGCTGTTACTGTGGCCTCAATAACAAAGGGAACACCAGACACTAGATATGAGAGGGGTATAAATAAGACAGGTTCCACCTGCACTCCCTAAGCAGGTTCTAATCACTGGCACCCAATCTTGAACAGCTGATTCTATGGATTTGAAGGTGTGATAAATGTAAGGGTGTACTGATCTGTTTTTTGTCCATTTAAATTGTGAAAATTACTATAAAATGCCAATTTTATGTGCCATTTGATAGTGTATCACCTTTATTAATAGGGACTGTTTCAAAGAGGATCAATTGTTTGCTTGTCCAAATATGTCAAAAGAGCCAACAATTTTCATGGGATGTACTTATTTTTTCACATGACTGTATGTGACAAATAATAATAGGTACCACTGCAAATAATTTGACCGTTTACTGACCTCAAATTCATCTGTAAGGAAATAGCTGTCTGGGTAATATGGTCCAAATATCGTGAAGATAAGCAGGAAGAAGGAACCCAAACAAAAGCGCTTTAATGCAGGGAAAATACTAGAAGAAAGAGAGGGAGAGTGTGAGAGTGATCTTTTAGCGTAGTTCCCTCTAAGAGTATGGACATGAAATGGATGTTCCTGGAGCACCATTTCATTACTGCTGACTGCATGTTAAGTCACTACACCAATCAGCCATGACATTAAAACAACCTGCCTAATATTGTGTAGGTCCCACTTGTGCCACCAAAACAGCTCTGACCTGTCAAGGCATGGACTCTATAAGACCTCTGAAGGTGTGCTGTGGTATCTGGCGCCAAGACGTTAGCAACAGATACTTTAAGTCCTGTAAGTTGGGGGCTCCATGGATTGGACTTGTTTGTCCAGCACATCCCACAAATGCTCAGTTGGATTGAGATTCCAGTCACTTGTCATTGGTTTTAATGTTATGGCTGATCAGTGTATAATAACTGCCCTATGGACAGACAGGAGTGAGCTCACCTGTTGGGCACCTGGCCGGGACAGTCGGTCATTTCTCGGGAAACCAGACGCATGTAGTTGCGCAGTGTGAACTGAGGTCCTACCAAGAACCCACCGTAAAAGTACGAGAAACCACAAACCTCCAAGAGAGACGGAGTGGTTTGAAGAGCAGCGGTTTTCTGCTCCATGCTCAACTGAGACTAATGTACAGGGCAGGAAAGATGAGACATAAAATGACAAGCTAGAACAGCAAACAAAACATTTGACTAAGATTATAATGGACATATTTAACTTAAGTGCTTCTCTCAGATGTTCATACTGACCAAAAAGACTGAATATAGAATGCTGAAAAAAATCCTTTTTCAAAAATTTAAAATAGTTTAAAACATTTTAGTTCTGCATCGGGTTACAGCATACTGCCATCACCAATTCATAACCACAGCTCTAAAAACGTGATCAGTAACCTCGTTTTAGGAAGTGAAAATATCTTGAATATAGTCAGACTAATCTAGAATTACTTACTATAAGATTACAATAATCCAAATATAAACCTATTTCTAGACATTTAAAAAAAAAATTAATGTAATCTAATTTAAAGCTTTTTAAAAGCTTTGTTTTTTGTTATTTTATTGGCAGACTATTTCAAGCTTGAAATTAGTAAAAGAAAAAAAAGGTTCAAAAGGGAACAGCAAGGCCAATTCTTTTGTTTTTGCTATACACTCAAGACATTTGGGTTTGAGATAAAAAGATGAATATGAGACGATAGATCAGAATTTCAGCTTTGTGTTAAACAACAAACCATTAGAACCTTTTGTATCAGACCACCCAATTTTTAGGTGAGCAAAAGTATAGGAACAGAGAGTCATAAAGTAAATAACACTTAAAAGGTTCAAACAAAAGGTGCCATTTACCAAGTTGTTTAACACATCTAGAGGGAAATATCAGGAAATGAAAGCTGAAATTCTGATCCCATCATCTCGTATTCATCTTTTGATCTCAAACCAAAATGTCTGCAGTGTATAGCAAAACCAAAAGCTTTAGCCTTGCTGTTCCAATACTTTTGGAGGGGACTGTGTAGTTGGTATATTGCAATCATATAATAAGAAATACTCGATCAATCTGACTATATTCAAGATATTTTCACTTGCTAAGAGTATTTTTTTTTTTTTTTTTTTTTGCAGGTCAGTAACCTGTTTAATCTTTCTCTAAACTTTGAACTACTGATTATCTAAACACATGCTGGCATGCTGGATACAATAAGAAGCCCAGGACAGGCCTCAGTCACTTTACATAACCTTAGAACAAGCAAATTTCAAGACAAACCCAAATCAAACACCTTCCTACACCAGTTCATGAAAAGTTGGGACCTAACTGCTTGTTTATGTGCAATCTAGCCCATATATACTAACTATATATATATATATATATATATATATATATATATATATATATATATATATATATATAAATTCACTAAGCGGTTTAGGTCTGTGTCTGGAGAACAGGCCCTGAAATATTAAAATAGCAAATGGTAATCCATAGTATATACATACAGGTAGGCCCATCAGGATAACTACTTTTATTGGACGATATATTGTAGCAGGAATAATTGCGATAAATTTGTTTTTTTGTTATTATTGTTATTTTAAGGCCAGCTTATGCCATTGATATAATTAATAAATAATAAATATCCTTTAAATTTAGTCAATATTTCGTCATGTCATATTTATCCATTTTATTCAATTTTAATTTGACTAAAATGGCATCAAATATGAGTCACCAAGAAAATGCAATAATTAAACAAATATTCAGATATTTTATATATTAACTTAAACATGTATCAACAGAAACATGTGAAAACTGCCCTTGTTGTGAAAACCTGGTCTCCTGAAATAACATTACAATGAGGACACTTCTGTAATACAATATTGTGAATTCTTTACGCTTTAGTTATTCACTGTATGTGTTTTAGTGCGTTGTTATGGAAAGAGCGTATACACAACATGACTTATCCATTCTACCTAGCCCCTTACTTTCAGTTCAAGTTCACTTGTGCATTCGTGTCATTTTGTACAGAAGCTAGTTGTAATATTTAGGTTTATGTTTAATTAGATTTTTCTTCTTCAAAAGACATTAGTGCATTGTTAATATCTTGCGTGTCATTTTTTCAACAGTATGCTTTAATTCAAATTGGTGCTAGTGCTTGCTACACATCTTAAATTCGAATTCACAGTATTTGCCATCAAATGTGCATTTTTCTCTTAAATGCGACGAATATTCGAAGTTCGGATTTTAATTCGACAGCCCTAGAGCAGACACGAGGACAGAAGAAGCGAGAATGGCTAAAATGTTGGAGACATTCGTTCTTTTGTAAACAAACATGCATGTAAACACAATGGGCAATATCGAAGTCGGCAAAAACGATCAAGGTCATGTCTATATATTGTAGGATAACCTACTTATCGTAACAGGCCTAGATACCGGGGCACTAAAATTAACTAGGTTAAGTTTGAAGGACCAGACAAACACCTTAAATGTTCATTATTCGTAATTAATGCACATGCCTAACAGAGATAATGGAACAAGAGGGAGTGAAGTTATACGAATAGAATGGATACACTTATTAAGAGAGAGGGAAAACAGGGAAAACATAAAACATATAGGAGGAATCAATCAACTCACTGGTTCTTTTCCACCATCATAGTAATCAAGTGACAAACCTACAAGGAGAAAAACATGCCATCAAATCATGTGATTCGGTGTTAAGAGGAAGCAAGGAAAGCTCCTCTGTCGGTTTAGCTAGTACTCGGTAATGTGTTAAACGTTTAGCTTCTTGTGATAAATGATTCCAAAGCGTTTAATACTGACTCTATGAATAAACATTAAAGGCAGTGTAAAGGAAGAGAGTGTACCAATGAGTTTGAGGGTGAGGACACAGTGGGGCATGGTCCATTTGATATCGTACTCGTCTGTAGCTGTGTAGTAATAACCAGCCAAGAGGTATGTCTAAGAGAGAGACAGAGAGAGACAGAGAACAAGTCACTTTAGCATTGTTAGTGCAACAACATTTTAAAAAGTGCACTTTGTTATTTTGAAACGTGTTTCAATGATTTCAAAAGATATTGGCATTTTGCAATATTGGCATGCAATAGATCTCGCTAGTTTCTTCTGTTTACAATTTTTCTAGTCTGATAATTAGCTGCACCCATAACTGCGTTCATCAACTCTCAAATGTTCACATTTTGTTGCTTATTGTCACATTTTGTGGTTTATTGCTTCTTTTATAATTTCTTTGTTACAAGGAGCTTGAATCTGAGATTATATATATATATATATATATATATATATATATATATATATATATATATATATATATATACATATATACATATATACACACACACACACACACACACACACACACACACACACACACGGAGTCTGAGATATAATATACCTATATGTGTATATTTGGTAGTGTATATGTTTTCATATACAAGTTACTGAAAAAAAGACTAGATGTGGGCGTGTCCTGCAACATGACAAACTTAAACGTTTAACTTTATGCCAATCTGGAGCGACTTGGTGCAGCGACTACCAGTGGGAATGAAGACAGAGGAGCTACCATGGGAGTGAAGATCCATGATTTGCCATGCTGCCTGTGAGTCCAAATTGTTTCGTGGACTCAAGACAGTCTGGCGATCGTGCTTTCGCTGCAGACAGATGGCCGCAATGGCAAAGAGCACACACTGCTTCTCCTTCATCTGGTAGGATATGATGCATATATACACTGGTGAATTTTATATACAAACGCTCTCCCTCCAGAATGTATTTGTATTTTACCAGCAAGAAAACTGGTCTGTTGTCAGTAGTGGAACGCTAGTTGCACCACCCACTGATAAATGTTACTATGGCAACCAGTAGAAGGAACTGGCGACTTCATCGTACAGCGACTGGCGACTTGCAGTGATAAAATCGATGTATGTGTGAACGCAGCTTAACTAATGAGCTGTGCGTAGCCTCAACAGGGGTGTTGGAGGATGTTTTCATTGAACTGTTTCATCTCGCAGGCAGCACTGGGCTCTAAAAGTTACAAACCTTTCCTTTAACTAAGTAGTGTTTTAAACAAAACCCTTCATAAGAAAAGAATATATTGAATTTTGCATCTGTTTGACCCATTAACCATGCTAGAGAGTTCATATAGTGACAAGTTCAGACTTTAGTCCTTCAGAACTATCTATAGACTTAAACGCTGCTTGGATAGTTGCTTCTGGGAGGTAGAGTTATCTACTATTGTTGTGTGATATTCACTCCGATGAGCTGTATTAAGGCTGACAACTTGATAATATTTCACCCTGAAATTCAATGAAACCATGCAGTTGTGTTAATCACATTCAATTTTATTTCCCCCAAACATAACAGGTTCTTCTTCTAATTTACCCGTTTTTTTTTGGCTGTTTTGGTTGTTGGCTTAAAAGTATGGGCTAGTTTTGAAGATGGTGGTCTAAATACAACTTAATCTCCAAAACATGGCAACCAAGAACATGTGTACTACACCCAGGTCATTTCAATAATCTGAAGGAATCATCCAGAAAATTAACAAAAAAATCTGAACAGAGGTAAATGCAAATGTAAAAGGCAAAACACGCAGGTATTCTGGATAAACGATCATAACTGCAAACAATGTATGGCCTGCATGCCGTGCGTTGTCGGAATCTAATCTAACTCCTAAAGGAGGTGCAAAGCCAGATGAGCATTTTTTCCCTTCAAAATCTTAATTACAAATCGTACCACAGTGAAATGAGGATTCACCAATGAACAGTTAATAACTTCAGTTCGATACAATAGACTTTAAGTTAAAACAACAATGAATTCAGGAATGACTCTGTTGCTCATACTCATAATAAGCTCATAAGTTCCTGTTAACACACTTAGCACTTTTTGACTATATAGTACACAGTTATAGAAGGGAAATGATTTGTAATCGCATCTGGTGTCACCTAGAAGAGGATGGGTTTCCTTTTGAGTCTGGTTCCTCTCAAGGTTTCTTTCAGGGGGTTTTTCTTTGCCACTGTCACCTCTGGCTTACTCATGCCGTGTAAATTTATCATTTATATATGCCTGTGAAAGCTGTTTTGTGACACTGTTAAAAGCGCTATACAAATAAAACTGAATTGAATTGAACCAGGGTGTTCCTGTAGATGATCTGCTTGCCTAGAGAATGCAGTCCCCACCCTAATCCAACACACCTACTCAGGATAATCAGTCTACATGATTAACCAGGTCATCTCTGTTGGATTAGGCCTGGAACCGAATTCTATAGGTAAGCAGATCTTCATGAATATGTGATCGCTGCCACAATGAATTCTAAGACACATATGGAAGAAAATTGAGTTGAACAGCTGTCATTCTTCACAATGTAGAAACCATGGTGGTGTAGATATCTCTCACCATTTGGAATATAAAGCTGCTCAGGACACCAGTGATGGTCCTTCCCATAAGCCTCAGCAGCAGGAACTGGATGATTATGCATAATGCAGAGTGATACACCTGAGAGCCTGAGAGAAATACAGAGGGTAGGTGTGTTAGGGCAGTGAGGTGTGAAAGGGCAGCTTCATTTAACATCTTGTGCACATATTCACGCACACACAAACACGCATGCACACATATGCACACACGCGAAGACAGAGGCAGAAAGGGAACTACAGGCACTAATTTGTCATCACATATAACAGGAGCAGTGCCAGGAAACAGGGTTTTCCATCCAGCTCTTTTGTCTAAAAGGTCTTGGAAAGATCTGTTGGGGTGTGGTCTAATCACTCAGTCATCCACAGTCAGCTCAGTGGTTAAGGCTGATCAGAAGGTCTCGGGTTCAAGCACTGCCAAGCTGTTACTGTTGGGTTCTTGAGCAAGACTCTTAACCCTCTCTGCCCCGGGGGCACCGTATCATGGTTGACCCTGCACTCCGATATGCAAAGAAAAGAATTTAATTGTACTTGTATATGTGATAAATAAAAGCTGTTACGTGGCTTTTGAAATTGCTAATTAAAAAAGCTGATTGGAATACCCCAAGAAAAATATTGCAAAACATGTTTTTATATTCAGCTGAGAAATAAATGATGGAAACACTATTTCCATATCAGTGATTGTGTTGGGGATGAAAGTCACATGTTTCTGCACTTTATCTAGCTATCTATCTATCTATCCAGTTGTGCTCATAAATTTACACACCCCTTACAGAATCTGCAAAATGTTAATAGGTTTTTAAAAAAAATCAGAGGGATCATTAAAATTGCATTTTGTTTTTTTATTTAGTACTGCCCTGAATAAGCTATTTCATATTACAGATGTTTACATACTGTATAGTCCACAAGACAATAATAACTGAATTTACACAAATGAACCAGTTCACCAAAAGTTTACATACGCTTGATTCTCAATACTGTGTGTTGTTACCTGGATGATCAATGAATGTTTTTATGTTTTGTGATAGTTGTTCGTGAGTCCCTTGTTTGTCCTGAGCAGTTAAACTGCCCACTGTTCTTCAGAAAAATCCTCCAGGTCCTGCACATTGCTCAACAACCTTTTGCTGCACATCACAGCTATATTCCTTGGTCTTACCCATTGTTATGAATGACTAAGGGAATTTGGCCTAGTGCTACCTCATATTTACACCCCTGTGAAACAGGAAGTCATGGTTGAACATGGTTGTTCCTGTTCCTAGTCACCCAGGTGTACTAAAAATGTAAAATATCAGTGGGAATATACGTCAAATATATTTTTCTCATATGAATTCATAGGGGTGCCAATAACTGTTGCACACCTATATTTAACAAAGATATTTGTTTTTGGATAAACCTGTGTTGTGTTTGCAATTTTTTGATATCCATGAGAGCAGAGTATTTTTGTGATTTCTTTTTTAACAAAAGAACAAAAGGTTAAACAATGTTTCACAGCCTTCTTTGCTCATATTTACCAAGGGTGCCAATATTAGTGGAGGGCACTGTATATATACACAGTACTGTGCAAAAGTTTTAGGCACATCCAAGTACAGCAAAGATGCCTTCAAAATAATTAAATTAAATGTTTTTACATTAAAAAAAAACAAAAAACAAAAAAACAAAGAGCAGTAAACAGTAGTAAATGAAACAAAGCCAATATTTGGTGTGACAAAATAAATAAATAAATAAATAAATAAAAATAGTTGTTTCCGGTACAATGTGTGCAGTTTTATAAGGAAATGAGCTGGTAAGTTTTATTGAGCATCTTGCAGAATCAGCCACAGTTCTTCTGGAGACTTTGACTTTCGCATTTGCTTCTTATTTTTGCAGCAAAACCCAGCAGCCTTCATTGTGTTTTTTGTCTGAAAAGTGTCTCTTACATAATATGCTGCTTTCTTTAATGACATACAAACATTTTTCTGTAACATTTAATTTTGTGCTAGAAAACTAATATTTGGGAATCTAAAATGTTTTTTTGTACTGACTTGATAATGTAGAAGTCATAAAGTAAAAAAATCTATAACAAACTTTGTACTAAAAAAAAAATAGGGTGCCTAAAACTTTTACACAGTACTGTATATATATACACAGGTGCATCTCAATAAATTAGAATGTTGTGGAAAAGTTCATTTATTTCAGTAATTCAACTCAAATTGTGAAACTCGTGTATTAAATAAATTCAGTGCACACAGACTGAAGTAGTTTAAGTCTTTGGTTTTTTTTAATTGTGATGATTTTGGCTCACATTTAACAAAAACCCACCAATTCACTATCTCAACAAATTAGAATACTTCATAAGACCAATAAAAAAAACATTTTTAGTGAATTGTTGGCCTTCTGGAAAGTATGTTCATTTACTGTACATGTACTCAATACTTGGTAGGGGCTCCTTTTGCTTTAATTACTGCCTCAATTCGGCGTGGCATGGAGGTGATCAGTTTGTGGCACTGCTGAGGTGGTATGGAAGCCCAGGTTTCTTTGACAGTGGCCTTCAGCTCATCTGCATTTTTTGGTCTCTTGTTTCTCATTTTCCTCTTGACAATACCCCATAGATTCTCTATGGGGTTCAGGTCTGGTGAGTTTGCTGGCCAGTCAAGCACACCAACACCATGGTCATTTAACTAACTTTTGGTGCTTTTGGCAGTGTGGGCAGGTGCCAAATCCTGCTGGAAAATGAAATCAGCATCTTCAGAAAGCTGGTCAGCAGAAGGAAGCATGAAGTGCTCCAAAATTTCTTGGTAAATGGATGCAGTGACTTTGGTTTTCAAAAAACACAATGGACCAACACCAGCAGATGACATTGCACCCCAAATCATCACAGACTGTGGAAACTTAACACTGGACTTCAAGCAACTTGGACTATGAGCTTCTCCACCCTTCCTCCCGACTCTAGGACCTTGGTTTCCAAATGAAATACAAAACTTGCTCTCATCTGAAAAGAGGACTTTGGACCACTGGGCAACAGTCCAGTTCTTCTTCTCCTTAGCCCAGGTAAGACACCTCTGACGTTGTCTGTGGTTCAGGAGTGGCTTAACAAGAGGAATACGACAACTGTAGCCAAATTCCTTGACACATCTGTGTGTGGTGGCTCTTGATGTCTTGAGACCCCAGCCTCAGTCCATTCCTTGTGAAGTTCACTCAAATGCTTGAATCGATTTTGCTTGACAATCCTCATAAGGCTGCAATTCTCTCGGTTGGTTGTGCATCTTTTTCTTCCACACTTTATCCTTCCACTCAACTTTCTGTTAACATGCTTGGATACAGCACTCTGTGAACAGCCAGCTTCTTTGGCAATGTTTGTGGCTTACCCTCCTTGTGAAGGGTATCAATGATTGTCTTCTGGACAACTGTCAGATCAGCAGTCTTCCCCATGATTGTGTAGCCTAGTGAACCAAACTGAGAGACCATTTTGAACGCTCAGGAAACCTTTGCAGGTGTTTTGAGTTGATTAGCTGATTGGCATGTCACCATATTCTAATTTGTTGAGATAGTGAATTGGTGGGTTTCTGTTAAATGTGAGCCAAAATCATCACAATTAAAAGAACCAAAGACTTAAACTACTTCAGTCTGTGTGCACTGAATTTATTTAATACACGAGTTTCACAATTTGAGTTGAATTACTGAAATAAATGAACTTTTCCACGACATTCTAATTTATTGAGATGCACCTGTATATATGTGTGTGTGTGTGTGTGTGTATGTATATATAATATGTGTATATTATATATATATATATATATATATATATATATATATATATATATATATATATATATATATATATATATATATATATACATACATATATACATACATATATACATACATACACACACACACACACACACACACACACACACACATACACATACACACATACACACACACGATGAGAGAAGACACTCGTGCTGCTGGTACACAAAGAGAAACAAATGTCTTTCATGAATCAACATCAAATGTCACTGAGACCCTGACCAGGATAAAATAGTTACTGATGATGAATGAATGAACGAACAAACAAATATAAACAGCAAATTAATCTATTACGCCGCTGGTGCTCTTTTCTTTTTCTGTGCGCTGTTCAAAAACAGCCTTGCCCATTATAGTCTTTTCTGATCACTTTTACGTCACCTTTCAGATTTTCACATGACTGCAGTCATGGAAACACATACTCGTTCATAATTTCTGTGATACGTTTGAATGAAAACACACCCAGACACCTTATGGAGCAAAAGGATGGCAGACATCGACAAAAGACATTCAGACAAATAGTCAGGCAGAGAATAGACACACCTGCTGTTAAGCCCAGGGCAGCATTAAAAAAATAAAATAAACACAGGTTTAGATCAATAATAACATCCTTTCAATCAAGTTGTATTCAGTCTTAAACGATGTCTCAAATCGCACACTACAGTCCCCTCCAAAACTATTGGAACAGCAAGGCCAATTCATTTGTTTTTTTGCTGTAGACTGAAGACATTTGGGTTTGAGATCAAAAGATGAATATGAGAAGAGTGTTTAGAATTTCTGCTTTTATTTCCTGGTATTTATATGTAGATGTGTTAAACAACATAACACATTTTGTATCAGACCACCCAATTGGTAGGAAAGCAAAAATATTGGAACATGTGTCTGACAGGTGTTTCCCAGGTGTGCCCTGTTAGATTGACTGTTTAAACAATAAATAGCTCTGAACATCTACTCTTGGATTTAGCTTTCAGTTTCACCTGTGAAGACTGCATTTGTTGTTAAAAAGGATAAGCCATCATGAAGATCAGAAAGCTGTCTATGGGAGAAAAGCACGCCATTTTGAAGCTGAGAAAATAAGATGCAAATCAGATGCAAATCAGATGCAAATCAGAGGCAAATCAGAGGCAAATCAGAGGCAAATCAGAGGCAAATCAACCAGAGGCATTGCACAAACAATGGGTATAGCCAATACAACAATTTGGAATGTCCTGAAAAAGAAAGAAACCACTGGTGCACTGAGCAACAGACACTGAATGGATCAGCAAAGGAAAAAAAACAACAGCTGATGACAGAAACATTGTGAGAGCTGTGAAGAAAACCCCCCCAAAAAAAGAGTTAGTGACATCACCAACAACCTCCACAGGGCAGGGGTGAAGGTATCACAATCCACTGTTCAAAAAATACTTTGAGAGCAGAAATATAGAGGCCATACCACAAGATGCAAACCACTCATCAGCAGTAAGAATCGGAAAGCCAGATTTGAATTTGCAAAGAAATACAGAGATGAGCCACAAACGTTCTGGAACCAGGATGAACCTGCTCATGATCCAAAACATATAAGCTCATCTGTGAAACATGGTGGAGGTAGTGTCATGGCTTGGGCTTGTACGGCTGCTTCTGGAACAGGATCACAGAAGAATCAGGAATGCAGAAGTTTACAGCAACATTTTGCCTGCCAATTTACAGAGAAATGCATCCAAATGAATTGGGATATGGAACCAAATATTAAGTGTTATTTACTTTAATTTACTTATCGGTTCCTATACTTTTGCTCACCTAAACATTGGGTGGCCTGATATAAAAGGTTCTATGTTTTATGTAAGTACTAGATGTAAATACCAGGAAATAAAAGCTGAAATCCTAAACTCTCGTCTCATATCCATCTTTTTGTCTCAAACCCAAATGTCTTTGGTGTGTAGCACAAACAAATGAATTAGCCTTGCTCTTCCAATAGTTTCAGAGGGGAATGTAATTGGACTATGTTCTTGGACTGTATACTATGTATCTCTCAGATGCCAATAATTTGTAGCCTGGTACTGTCCCAAGTCGAACACATTTTGCACAGAAAGGAAACACCATATTATTGTGTTGTACCTCATGTCACCAAAAACCAGAGGGACAAGCACCAATATTAAAACGTTCACCTAAAATATTCTACAGTGTCCTAAATTGTTGGGACAACCTTTCAAACTGCAGCAACCCATGCTGCCTCTTCTGATAGAGACTAATAATAATAGTAATACACTACATCTAGTTACATTTCCTAGTGTATACACACACCATTTGAAATCTGTATGCGCTTTAAGACATAGCTTTGGACAATTGCATGCCAACAAGGCCTTAATCTTTCTTGCTTGTGGGTTTTACTGCAAAGAGGAAATCACCACCACCACAAGGTTAGGACCCTTCACCTAATTCTTTCCTTCCTTTCTGTCATTCTATAAAAGGAAATGGTCAATTTGCTTAATACAGGGAAAGAAACTTACTGCATTGGCAAGCTGGCAAATAAACCAAATCAGGTTTAAAAAGTTGAAAGACTTTTTAACTAATTACCAATGGTTTTTGGACACCTAACCAATCACACCCATATATGCGTTTTGAACATCCCATTCCAGATTTAGTCCCCACTTTACTGTAATAATAACCTCCACTCTTCTGGGAAGGCTTTCCACTAGATTTTGCATGGCTGTGGGGATTTGTGCATTCAGCCCAAGAGCATTAGTGAGGTCAGGCAGTGATGCTGAGTGAGGAGGCCTGGGGTACATTCAACATTCCAGTTCATCCCAGAGGTGTTCAGTGCAGGCCACATGAGTTCTTCCACTCCAACTTTGGCAAATCATGTCTTCATTGAGCTCAATTTGTGCACAGGGGCATTGTAATGCTGGAACAGGTTTGGGGCCTCTTAAATACTATACAATTGTGTGCTTCAACTTTGTGGCAACAGATTGGGGAAGAACCACATATGAGTGTGATGGTAAGGTGTCCAATTCAAAATCTCCTGCCCTTTCCCCTTTATTTTCTTCTGTCTCACCAAAGTTGAACACGGCCAAGGACAGGCCTGAGACTGCGTGGAATAGATGAATGACATATGGAGACTGATGGAACAGAAACCGCCGGTACACCAGCGCAAAAGGATAACCTGTGAAGAAAGAGAGAGAGAATTTTTATTCCAAAGTAAGATACTATGCAAAAAGGCATGTAGTTAATTAGGATTTATGTAAGAATATCAGCTGCATGCTGGGAGATGTCTGCAGCAGGCCTGCTCTAAATGTTACATTTTCAGAACCGTAAAGGGAATTATAGGCAAAATAGATGACAAGTTTAAATATGTAGCCTTCACACACAGTGTTATTAATATGTTATTAGCATAAATAACTACTACAGTAGTCTACACTGGCTAAACAGGTTTAACCTATTAGATCTGAACAGTGAAATACTGTTACTATAAATGTTTCCTTTTGTATTAAATTGTGCACTGTTTTTATTGAGTAAAATTGACAAATTAATTAAGGTTCATGTTTAAAACAATATTTCATAAATGAACACTGGGAAAAAAGCACCTATTATCACTATCTGATGGGAGTTTAACACCAAAAAGTCATTTATCCAACTTAGTGCACATTGGAGGGCAGTCTGTCCTTCTTAGAAAGCCAATCATGCATCTAGATCAGTTTTTTTCTCAAATGGGGCACAACAAAAAAGTACTTAAAAAGATAGTTCACCCACAAATGAAAATTCTGTCATCAGTTACTCATGCTCATGTCGTTCCAAACCCATAAGACTTTCGTTTCATTTTTGGGTGAACTATTTGGGTTTAACAAAAAAAGGAAAACAATAACGTCTAAGGGAAAAAGTAAAGAGCATTATTTTTTCCAGAAAGCAATTTCATGCCATTAGAACTACGGACGTTATTAAACTAATGAAGAATTTATTAAGTAACCAAGTAATAATTACTGAGCTGGAACCAGGTTTATAATTAAGTGCACCTTAGGTTTGAACTTGACTGCGACGAAAGCAAAAGTGGCTTAAAAAAAAAAAAAAAAAAACAGGTCACGCACCTTCTAGAAAAGACAAGCAAAAAAATTTAACTGAAACCCAAACTCAAAAATACAGGCCCATTTCTTCCACTGAACGGGATACAAATAATTAACTGTCTTGATTACATTTCATTTAGTTTCCAAAACAAATCTAGCCTTGTCAAGTGGTACTTGACTTAAAATATTATTGGTGTGGGGTTCTGTAAGCAAAAAACTCCGAGAACCGGTCTAGACAGTGCCTTAAAACATACATCAAACCAGACGGCATAATATCCCTGTTCAGGGTAACACCATCGGCGTATGTGCATTAATGTTAGCTAGACAACAAGCGCAATATAACTAGCTAACTTGGTCTAGCATTTTGAAGATGAAGTGTCAATCCACTGCTACTCTCCATGTCTATGACTAGCATTTTACTTCATTGGACTTTGTTCTGAAACGCTGAAGATGACTTAGAATGGTTCTTAGCCCAAGACAGAGACAGCCTGCTTCAGTCACGTAACCCACCATAAACCAGTGATAATATCTGATAATCCCGCCTACTGAGGTTGATTGACAGATAAGACAGAGGTCAATAAAATAAACTTTCCTCCACAGTTCACAACAGTTTATGCCATCAACATATCCTCCAGCAAAACCTTTTGCATAGTGTTATTTACCTATTTACCATTTTAATGATGATGAGATTTATCTGTTAAGTAAAGTTGCTTAAAGCAATGATAATCTATTCCTATGGAATAAGTGATCTCTGTATAAAATAAATCATGGAGACGGAAGCGTCCTTATGACATATGCACGGTACGCATGGATATATTTTACCTGGAGATGTTTCTACAAGTCCTTTTACTAGGTAAAGATGGCATAAGCTTTCAATTAGTGGGAATGGCCAGTAGGGCTGTGCGATATGACAAAATTATCATATCACGATACATGAGCACATTTCTACGATACACAGTGTGTATCATGATATATAATTTAACTAACAAACTGTCTGCAAAGTAGTAGTAAAATAAACTGAGCTTGACGATACTTTTCTTTAATGCCTACAAAGGCAAAGAAGATTAAGGTTTTAAGAAATTATGTCAAATCAACAGCATCCGTTCAGTACCATTAAATTTGTAATTATTAAAAACATTTTTAAAAAATGTCACTATACCAACGATATCTCCAAAAAGTGTATCGTCTAATTATATATCACGATATTGATATTATATCGATATATCGCCCAACCCTAACAGCCATTCTGTAAAAATTACTCACATGACAGATTGGGATGGGACTAAAGTTTCAGAGATAGACAAGTAATAATTACTTTACCCCACCTCCTCACCTAAAAGTAATCCTATCCGAATATGGCTTTAGACAGGTAATTGTCCCAGTGTGGAGTGAAGGTGTGATTTAGGAGTCACTCCTGAGCATCAAAATGAAGGGTGTACTGAACCAATTTGTAAATTACACCCTCCAAGCACTTCTGTGGAAATGATTTGATGATCAGCAAGTCTGTGCAGCGCATCACTCCCGAAAAAATAGCCTCAGGTGAGTGAGAAAATTACATGCCTTCTCTTTACTTCTGGTATAACCACAAAACTGATATAATAATAGTCCTGTTGGAGAAAAATTCTCTTTATTATGATTGTTAGTAGTCGTTACCAATATCATCCATCCATCCATCCATCCATCCATTTTCCATACCACTTATCCCATACAGGGTCAAGGGGGAGCCTGGAGCCTATCCCTGGGAACTCAAGGCGCAAGGCAGGGGACAACCTGGACGGGGTGCCGACCCATCGCAGGGCACAATCGCACACATTCACACAATTTGGAAATGCCAATCAGCCTACAGTGCATGTCTTTGGACTGGGGAGGAAACCAGGATACCCAGAGGAAACCCCCTGAAGCACAGGGAGAACATGCAAACTCCACACACACACACACAGTGCGGAAGCATGATTCGAACCCCCAATACCAATATCATGTGATGTGAATCTGAATGACGTGGTAAATCTCGCCATGACAGCCTAGTTCAAACAATAATTGATTGCCTGCTGGGAAATGTGAAGGTTCATTTCATCAATGTCTGACTGCAAGGACACCCCAGTGCAAAAGATCTGGCTATGCCCCTGATTCTTGCTCTGTATACTGCACACATCTTCCAAAAACACACAAAAAGAAACTAATCCACAGTGATGCATACAGAAAATATTTGCCTCAGAAACACCGGAGGGAAACCTCAGGGTTCTTATTTTAACGCAGGCTGCGTCAGGTGTTTGACAGCGTGCCTCGATGCAGATTTATGAGTCAACAGTTGACCTTGTATGAAGACAAGCCATTCAGAGTTTCCAGCTAGCAAAGGCCAAATGTTTTTTTTTTTGTTTGTTTGTTTTTTAGCAAAAGCAAACTTTTGTCTTATAGAACATTTACAGAACAATTCAAGAATGTCTTGCATATAATATTTGTGCATTTAATACCTGGGCTTTATTGCTGACTTCCACTAACCAATGAAACACACAATTAGAACTATTTAGTGTGAGGTTTGAGGATATTTTATCATTTCATTTTTGGCTCTTTTTCCAAATTGGTCAAACAGTACAAAACAGTGCACCCACCATAGGTTACAGCACGTGTCGTGCTATTTTAAATATCATTCATCAGCATGCATATGGCCATGTGACAGGCCAAAGTCTACACGTTTACTCATCTCCTATAGTATCTTCTGTCATACAATCTTTCTGTCCAAAGTGTGATTCAATACAGAAGTCAACTTAAATCAAGTCATTATGCTGAGATAAAGGTGTCAAAAAGGGAAAGATTGTTAGGAGGGCAATCAAAACTAAAGTTTCAGACTCGTCCTTGCAGGCAGTGAGTGAGGCAGTGAGAGAGAGAGGCAGTGAGTGAGTGAGAGGCAGTGAGTGAGTGAGAGAGGCAGTGAATGAGTGAGAGAGGCAGTGAGTGAGTGAGAGAGGCAGTGAGTGAGTGAGAGAGGCAGTGAGTGAGTGAGAGAGGCAGTGAGTGAGTGAGAGAGGCAGTGAATGAGTGAGAGAGGCAGAGTGAGTGAGTGAGAAAGCCAGTGAGTGAGTGAGAGAGGCAGTGAGTGAGTGAGTGAGAGTGGCAGTGAGTGAGTCAGTGAGTGAGAGAGGCACTGAGTGAGTGAGTCAGTGAGTGAGAGAGGCACTGAGTGAGTGAGTCAGTGAGTGAGAGAGGCACTGAGTGAGTGAGTCAGTGAGTGAGAGAGGCACTGAGTGAGTGAGTGAGAGAGGCAGTGAGTGAGTGAGTGAGAGAGACAGTGAGTGAGTGAGTGAGAGAGACAGTGAGTGAGTGAGTGAGTGAGACAGTGAGTGAGTGAGTGAGTGAGAGAGACAGTGAGTGAGTGAGTGAGTGAGAGAGACAGTGAGTGAGTGAGTGAGTGAGAGAGACAGTGAGTGAGTGAGTGAGTGAGAGAGACAGTGAGTGAGTGAGTGAGTGAGAGAGACAGTGAGTGAGTGAGTGAGTGAGAGAGACAGTGAGTGAGTGAGTGAGTGAGAGAGACAGTGAGTGAGTGAGTGAGAGAGACAGTGAGTGAGGGAGTGAGTGAGAGAGACAGTGAGTGAGTGAGTGAGTGAGAGAGACAGTGAGTGAGTGAGTGAGTGAGAGAGACAGTGGGTGAGTGAGTGAGTGAGAGAGGCAGTGGGTGAGTGAGTGAGTGAGAGAGGCAGTGGGTGAGTGAGTGAGTGAGAGAGGCAGTGGGTGAGTGAGTGAGTGAGAGAGGCAGTGGGTGAGTGAGTGAGTGAGAGAGGCAGTGGGTGAGTGAGTGAGTGAGAGAGGCAGTGGGTGAGTGAGTGAGTGAGTGAGAGAGGCAGTGGGTGAGTGAGTGAGTGAGTGAGAGAGGCAGTGGGTGAGTGAGTGAGTGAGTGAAAGAGGCAGTGAGTGAGTGAGTCAGTGAGTGAGAGAGGCACTGAGTGAGTCAGTGAGTGAGTGAGAGAGGCACTGAGTGAGTCAGTGAGTGAGTGAGTGAGTGAGAGAGGCAGTGAGTGAGTGAGTGAGAGAGGCAGTGAGTGAGTGAGAGAGGCAATGAGTGAGTGAGAGAGGCAGTGAGTGAGTGAGTGAGAGAGGCAGTGAGTGAGTGAGCCAGTGAGTGAGTGAGTGAAAGAGGCAGTGAGTGAGTGAGTGAAAGAGGCAGTGAGTGAGAGAGCCAGTGAGTGAGTGAGTGAAAAAGGCAGTGAGTGAGTGAGTGAGAGAGGCAGTGAGTGAGTGAGTGAGAGAGGCAGTGAGTGAGTGAGTGAGTGAGAGAGGCAGTGAGTGAGTGAGTGAAAGAGGCAAGTGAGTGAGTGAGTGAGAGAGCCAGTGAGTGAGTGAAAGAGGCAGTGAGTGAGTGAGTGAGTGAGAGAGGCAAGTGAGTGAGTGAGTGAGTGAGAGAGCCAGTGAGTGAGTGAAAGAGGCAGTGAGTGAGTGAGTGAGAGAGGCAAGTGAGTGAGTGAGTGAGAGCCAGTGAGTGAGTGAAAGAGGCAGTGAGTGAGTGAGAGAGAGAAAGAGCTTCTTCTGGATGTTTGTTGGGACGCATGGAGCCTAGTGCTGACGTCGCCCTTGTCGACCTCCACGTGTTGCCTCAATGACTTTCATTTCATTTGTAACCGCTCACAGCACAAACAGCTATCTGATCTCACACAGGATTTAACTCAGCTCACTAAGTTACACTGAACCCAAAGCTGTCTGGCTGCGGTCAGCTCATTTTCATAAAACGGAACATGGCTACAGTTTGCTACAAGAAGAGTTAAACCGTGCTTACCTATTAAAATAGAAAGAATTAGTCGAACTGCCGGTTCGGGCGAGCCTAAATATTCCGCCAGGTTCTTCGTCAAGGAAGCCGCCATGTTTCTTGTGGGCGGAAGTGGCGCTAACGGGAGTTTCCGTGATTATGTGAGGCAGCTCGCGAGCTCACCGCTCTCTCACTCACTCACTCCCTCTCTCTCTCTCCTGACTGAGTTGTTATAGTATTTCTGTTCTCCCCTCCCCTTTCTCCTCCTCTCTTAACGCTCTCCCACAGTTATCAGCGTTTCCGCCCTTTCATAAACAAAAAAAATTCACAATGCTGTCATTTTGGAACATAAAGCTGATAAAGTTACACTCTGTTTTCATGTTTAGATCAGGGATTCTCAAACTTTTTACAGCCAGGGATCCCTTCGGCTGATTATCGAAATTATTTAAATTATTTTGTATATTCATTTTTGTTTTTGTTTCTTTAATTCACGAAATGTCACTCATTTTATTCGGACTGGATACATTTGGATTTAAAGTTGAATTTGTAAATAGCTATAAGAAGTCAAATATAATAACTTTGAAAATGCTAGTTTGTGACTCCCACCAGAAAATAAATAAACCACGCCCCCAAACATTCTGAGATCCAGTGGATTATTATCGGGCTAATAATGAAACTCAGCAGCTATGACTGTCATAAGAAGATTGTGGGATTGTTAGCACCACGTAAAAAGAGATTATAACAGGCTTATTATGCAGCTTACACCAATTATATGAACGCTAAGTATTTTACTACACAGAAGTTACTATTTCGCTGCTTTTCACCTTCTGATGTAAAGGGCAAGAAAGAAGTGTGTATCAATCGATTCTTAATTCGTATAGCATAAAACTTCTCGCAATAGTATCACACAATACTAATGCTAATTTCTATTATTGACCATCCTATGGGCTTCTTCTTTCGAAGAAACCTTCTGGACAAATACTAAAAGAGCAAATTTTCCTGCTTTTTTTTTGACTTTGTGTGCCATATCTTAGTAAGTCCGACAGAGTTCTCGGTCATGGTAGATTCACTGTGCCGATGGTAAATTATACTGTTGAAATAGTATGCATTATGAATTTAACACATAAAAAACTTCACACTTCAAAAAGTGGTTACACAAACAGTATTTCCACATCAATAAATAGCTAAAGATTCTCAGAAAAAACATGCAAGCAAGGGCTTATGGGTAAGCGCATGTCCTGGCTTTTCATGCGACGTCACACCGTATAATGGCTGCCAGAGCCGTAGAGGAGCTCCGTTACTCTAGCAACAATAAGCCGCGATGAGGACAGGAAGTAAAAGCAAATGGGCGGGACTTATGTCAAAGTCTTACGGCTCGAAAACAACACGAAAATTATCATAACGGTAATTAATTAACGATAATGCTATCATCTGACATGTTTAAAAGCTATTTATAATGTGATAAATTACCGCATA
>CM042544.1:15296755-15356755 GCA_023630585.1 Cranoglanis bouderius
CAATACGGATCAACAATTTTGATGACATCATTCTGCACTTCAGCTTCTCATCAGATTTTCTGTCCAGTCAAATGCTCTCTAGAATCTGAAGTGTCCCGCCCCCCCAATGTTATTAAAATCCATGGTACTAACCATCAAGTATGCTTAGCCCATGCTGTGAGATACACTCTTGAAAAGAAAGGTTCCAATTAGAACCAAAAAGCGTTTTTCAGCTTGATGCCATAGGAGAACCTTTTAAGTTGCACAAAGAACATTTTACTGTGAAGTTCTTTAGAGAACCATCTATTTACTGGTGCTTAAAATAACCCAGAAATGGTTCTTCACAGCAGTGCCACAAGGAACCATGTTATCATAAGTTCTCAAAAAAAAACAACGTAGTTTGTGTTTTAAGGAACCAAAGTAAGGTTTTTAAGAGTGATGCCAGGAGAACCTTTTCCAGTCCCACAAAGAACCTTACTGGGTTCACTTTAACCCGTTAAGGAATGATACCTTGAAGAACAATAGACTGCTCTGAAGAACATATAATGTAACATAAAGAACTTCTTTAATCTCCAAAGAACCATACAGCTCAACTCAAGAACCCTGTACAATGAAAAATGGTTCATGACAAGAAGAAGGTGGTTTGTGACAGAACTTATGGTGCTGTAAAGAACCATTGAAGAACCTTTATTTTTAAGAGTCTAAGCTAGATGCCATTGGCTGTTTAAAAAGGCAGAGGGGCCACTCGATATATCCTGCCCTGACTTCCTGTTTCAGTGGAAATTATGTCAACACATCGAATAACGCTGTGGCTGCACCCGAATATCCCTACCACCCTACTACACAGTAGGCGAAAAGCAGTAGGAGTAGTATGTCCGAATTCTCAGTATTCATAAAACAGTAGGCGAGAAATACCCGGGTGACCTACTGCTTCCCCCTCGATTCTGCAGTATGGAACCACTGGACACTGTGGATACTGCGCTATCCCATAATGCAACAGGACTGACGCGGAAGAGCTGTCAGAATCTGCGCTGCGTAGTACGTCCGGATTGTATTCACGCTTACTACGTATACTGATCAGTCCGTACTGTATCATCGGCCGAGAAGTAGGTACTGAACCGAATGCAGTAGGTGCTGTCACAGTATGCGATTTCGGACGCAGCCTGTGTGTTTCAAGGAACTTCAAGAGGACTTTAAAGATGGCTGATGGCATGCTAGGGCGGTGGTAGCTAGGGAAGGTCATGAGTTCAAATCCCAGCACCGCCAAGCTGCCACTGTTGGGCACTTGAGCAAGGCCCTTAACCCTCAACTGCTCCCCGGGCGCCGCGGCAAAAATGGCTGCCCACTGCTCCGGTGTGTTCACGGTTTGTAGTGTGTGTGTTCACGGTTTGTAGTGTGTGTGTTCACAACTCACAACTACCAATGTGTGTGCACTAACTTGGATGGGTTAAATGCAGAGGACAAATTCCAAGTATGGGTTACCATACATTGGCCTTCACATGTCACTTAAAGAGGTAGGATCGAGGAATCAAGGGGACATCAATTACAGTTTTGGGATGCACCCTCTGTCATGCTGTCATTCAAGACACATTACTTTGTTTTCTGATTTTACTTAAGTAAACCTAGCAACTCTTAATGCCCTAATCAGGTCTATCCCTTTTGTTTCGGTAACTCACTACGTTACACTTTACAAAAGAGTTTTACAGACATGTGCAACATAGAAGCCACGTGCAAGTGGTAAAAGGGATGTGCACATAGGTGCTGTGGTGTGTATGGATTGGAACACACCCCACTCTGACTCTTCACTGTTGAAGGCCAGTGAGCTGCCTGTGGGCGGAGCTGCGTGTTCCATATAAACCCACCGCACTAACTGCACGCTGCTGTCAATCTCTCCTCCTGAGGTCACCTTAGCTTCACTAGCAACCGAGCAGGCTGTGTGTTGGTGGTTCACCTTTCTGCAATCATGACTGACAGGAAATTCTTTGTCGGTGGAAACTGGAAGATGAACGGCGATAAGAAAAGCCTTGGAGAGCTCATCAACACTCTGAACAGCGCTAAGCTCAACGCCGACACCGGTGAGGAAGTAATAAGCAAAATGTTGCACGATGTTGTCTTCTCCTGAACCGACCGTTATTCTCTTATTTCCGGTGCACATACAGAGAGCTAGAAAGCTGGTTAATGTACAACAATGTCATCTGGTAACGTTCCTGCACTCCTTTGCGTCAAATCCCTTTATAAAACGGAGAAATTACAGTCCAGTAAATCTTACTGTCTCCGGAAAACACCTCACACACTGAAGTGTTTGTAGTAGTATTCAGCTCAGCTAATTCAAATAGTGTCGCTGTGTCCACACGAGTTTTCATCTAAACAAAATGTTTACGCACCAGTCCATCCAATCTCTTGTCAAAGTGACGCTAATTTCCATGATCTTTACGACTACATGCTAACCCTCTAGCTAACCGGCTAAATCGAGTTAGCATGAGACCCAAGGTCGTGTGTGCGACTGCGAGTTCGGTTCGTGTTGAAAAGGGGGAAAGTGTCGGATTGCGGCGTAAACGTTGGATTTCCCGGTTAATCACTTGCTTTAGTGCAAATCGTGGCCACAGTCGTGCTTTTGCGAGGTGATGCTGCGGACAGGCCTGAAATGACAGCTCCTGGTGGGTGTGTATGGAGAAGCGCGCGCGCGTTCGCGTGTGTGCGTGTTTGCTAGCACGTAGCCACTGTCAGACCGAGGAAACAAACAAATAGTGCCATTTCAGCATCTTCATGACTATAGAATATGCGAGCGAAACGGTTTTCTCGTTTCTAACCATGAAAAGGCAATAACACGGCTCCTATTTGTGACTTTTGGGTTTTTTAATTTTTTTTATTTTTTTCAATTTGTGTAACTTCTTGTAGGTGTAGTTCAGGTAAAGTTTAAGCAATACCTCTGTACCTGCCCATATTAGGAGATCTTGGAGTATTCATATTTCACATTTATAATGTAGCTGAGCAGAAAATGAGATGAGAAAATGCCTTTCCTTGGATTTTTTTGAGTGAACTTTTTTTTAAATTGGTGTAAAATGTCAACTTCTGTTTACTCTTCACGGACACAGACACAGCCGTGGACTTCGACCAGCCAAAGTTCAACATGTCTTAACATTTCTCTCACAGCTGGCTCTCTTACATCAATGAAGCTCTACAGCTATTACAGATTCTACAGACTTTTACAGTTAAAAAATAAATAAATAAATAAACCAGTTTATTTTAATCCTGTGACTCTGCCTGATCTTTATCTTCCAGTCTCTGTTTGACCCATATCCTTGTAAAATGCTAAGCAACCTTTTCGCTGATGACCTCTGGCCTTTTGACAGTGAAGACTAGGATGTGTGACCTTTAAGGCAGAGTCACTGCTGGGGTTTAATTTAGATTTGACTTTACCCAAGATAGTCTTGCGAATGCCACATGCTGATCCCTGTCTCCAAACTGCACAGTGTATGGAGGACAGTGGGTCTCAGTTATAGTGGGGGGTGGGGGATATACTTAATAATATAATTGTGTTGCTGGTTCTGTTCTTAACTCGTCTAATTGGTATACCAGGTTTTGAAATGCACTATACCTTTAAATGTGTAACCATTACCAGTTAGGTTAACAACCTTGGGTTCAGCACTCTTGACTACTGAACAGAGAAATGCATCTAGTTTGAATTTGTTGTGGGCGAATACACAGTTCTGGACATTCATCCATCTTTGCCATTCTGCATATGGTTTATGATTTAGAAAACTAGAGTCGTGGAACAGCACCCTGTGTGCCCCCCCCTTCATGCGTTTATCAGCTTTGCTAAATACTGTTAGATCTGCCTAAATATTTTGCTGGGTCCACATCCAGCCTGTAGTCCCCCAGTTGCTGACCCATGGTGTAGATCATAAAAGCTTGGCTTGCATGTATGTTTTGCAGTTTAGGAAAACCTATCAGATATCTGTGTCTGAATTCTGCCAAACAGCCAGAAAATATGGGTTCTGACACCTCAGCTTTTAAGACATTTCACGAAAATATGGAAGTGTTTTTTAATTATGTTGGGAAAGGAGATGGTTTAACAGACACAGTGAAAAACACTGTCAGTCGGCCAAAGTGTGATTTCCTCACAATGATCAGGTTCTATAGCTATGGCGAAACAGACATAAGCCCAGTCAATTGGTAATCAGATAATGGCTGTCAAAATGTCTGATGCTCCAGCGCTGCAGTTGGAATTTCTCCCTTTTCACTTTTGGGTTACCAGACTTCAAAACCTGTTCTCAGGTTGCTGGCACAAAGCGCAATATTTGGAAGGAAACTTTTGCCGAGACTCCAACATAACTTTTTTGAGTTACTCATGGGCGCTTGGTTGCTTTCCTTACTTGGTCACTGTCCTCTGTGTGGCTTCATGATATAAAAACACAATGGAGTCTATTTCAGTTACAGGTTGTAACACTACAAAATGTGGAATGGTGTAAGAGGGGTTAGAAAATGTCAGAATTGCATCATATGAAGGGGTTTTCCCAGGCCACTACATGTATCGAGTCATAGCCTACATTACATTCTGGTCACTACAGTCAGAGTGAATGCTGCTTGCTAAACACCAACATGGTACCAAGTGTAAAACTTGTTTGGCCTTCACCCTCATTGATCTTTCCACATTTTGTAGTGTTAGATCCTGGAACTGAAATTGATTAAATCAGGATTCCATGTCATGAAAAAATGACCCATATTATGGTTGGGAAATATTTACAAATAAGTTTGATTGGATATGTATACTTCCTTTTTGCTGTGAAATCCCTAACTTCGTTATGGTGCAGGCAGTTGTCCTCAGAAGTCACACAAATGGGATACTCAAGTGTGCACCTGTGTGCAATTAGTGTCACGTGAGCTCAAAGTAAATACACTGGTTTCTGGAAGACCCCAGAGTCTTCCAGAACTATCAAAATGAGGACTAAGTTCTGTTAAACTGTTCATCTGGGCTTGGTTATGAAAAAGATCCCAAACTTTGACCATCCCATGGTGCACCATTAAAAATGTATAATTGAAAAATGGAAAGTATATGGTCCAACTGCAACGCTGCCTAGAGAGGGCTGTCCACCAAATGTCAGTGACAGGGTAAGGAAGTTGGAGAAATCCTTATCTGGACACTGACCTCTGTCTAGCGTCATGATGCATAAGCACAATCGTGGTTATTTCCGTTACAGGCTGTAACACTACAAAATGTGGAAAAGTGCAAGGGGGGTAAGGTGCAAGGCACTGTAGATTCCCTTGTTCATGAAAATGTAGCAGTTATAAGCACATCTGGACATTAATGCAAAAAGCACGTGAGCATCAGCTCTTTCCCAAAGAGTGTGCACATGTGTATGTGTATCCATTTGCATTTCCTTCTGCTTTGTGATTACAAGATACATGACTGTGTGACTTAATGTTTAGAAAGCTAGAACTAGTAACGATCTAAAAAACCCTTATTTGCAAAGAGTGTAGTCACCTTGTAGTTAATGGTAGGTAGTTGGCTTGTGTATTGTGGTTTTAAGTGTCTCATCAATACCCTTTTCTTGCGTCTTAGCCATTTCACATGTTTTGACAATGTAAAATTGACTTGTAGCATTTTTTTTTAAATGGGGTTCCTTATAAAATTGTTCTTGCAGATGTGGTCTGTGGTGCTCCTTCCATTTACCTCGACTTTGCCAGGTCCAAGCTTGATGCTAAAATTGGTGTTGCTGCGCAGAACTGCTACAAGGTCGCCAAGGGTGCCTTCACTGGAGAGATCAGGTACAGGGCCACACGTGAGGGATTAAGATTTAAAAAAAAAAAAAAAAAAAAAATTTATACTTCACTAAACCTACATTTTGGTGTGCTTTACTTTTTTTCTTTCACTCACTCTCTCTCCCTCTGTCATCCTTTCTCCCTCCCCAAGCCCTGCGATGATTAAGGACTGTGGTGTGGAGTGGGTGATTCTGGGACACTCTGAGCGGCGTCACGTGTTTGGAGAGAGTGATGAGGTATCCCACAAGAAATGAGTCATTTGCTTACCAATGCTTGCACAAAGTGTGCTAGGAAATCTTAGGAGACTTGAGGTGACCGCACTGAGGACTGTTCAATAGCAAATATGTGTGTTGTTGCAGCTGATTGGTCAGAAGGTAGCTCACGCTCTTGAGAATGGCCTAGGTGTGATCGCTTGTATTGGAGAGAAGTTGGACGAGAGGGAGGCTGGCATCACCGAGAAGGTTGTCTTCGCACAGACCAAAGTCATCGCAGGTAAACGAATATGATTTACTTTGAGTGTTTGCAAATCTTAAGCTATATATACAGTCATGTTTAAAAGGTTCAGAAGACTAGGATTAACTGTTTCTGTTAAATGATACATGGATCTGTTAAGTGCATGCTAATTCCAGGTGCTCAAAGCTTCCTCTTGTATTGTAGACAACGTTAAGGACTGGAGTAAGGTGGTGATTGCTTATGAGCCTGTCTGGGCCATCGGCACTGGCAAAACCGCATCACCACAACAGGTACAATGATCATGAGCTATTAGATGAGCAGACTTCTACAAATCTGCTTCCTGTAGCATGATGATTCTCACTTTCTTTTTTGTAGGCTCAGGAAGTGCATGATAAACTCAGGCAGTGGATGAGTGCCAACATTTCTGAGGCTGTTGCTAACTCTGTTAGGATCATCTACGGCGGTAAGGAGCCACTTCATGGCCATATATGTTCCATAGAAATTTCATCGATCAGTGTTGGGTTCAGGTAAAGACCATTGAAGACCTTTTTCATTCACTTTCAGGCTCTGTTACTGGGGCAACCTGCAAGGAGCTGGCAGCCCAGAAAGACGTGGATGGCTTCTTGGTGGGCGGAGCTTCACTGAAGCCAGAGTTTGTTGAAATAATCAACGCCAAAGCATAAAAGAAACTTGAAACAGAGTAGCTGAGGCACAATTGGCGCTAACTATGCCTATTTCATCACCGTCCTAATCCTAACGTAAAGCACTTCTGTCCCATTCGAACTAAATCTTTATTTCCCCCTCTCCCCAAGTATTTGTGTGCTGCTGCTGCATAAACTTCCTTTTCCATTTGTGCATTATGTATTGTCCTTGAAAGAGATGATTTGGTCTTGATGTGATTGGCACTTAAAATGGAGGCAGTATTATCACGCTGTAAGGATGTTACTCTCCACACTAATGATAAAACTACCTAACTGGATTAGAGGATTTAGCACTGGGCTTTTAGGCCATGCCTTTACAAGACAAAATGTTTACCAACTTTTCTTTTTGTGTGTGCATATATTGTCGAGTTTATGGCAAAGAGCCAATAATCATTTGTCTCTTAAGTCAGTATTATTTCCCCCTTACTGTATGTTCTGTGACTTAAGTTAATAATCCATCAACTGCTCTTCAGCCACAGTGTCTAGAGGTTGTTCATGATGTTTCCTAACCATGCACTATACGGTTAACGCAAGTAAGAACCTTGTAATAAATGTTTGAGAGTTGAACAATCACGCTGCCCTGGTTTTATTCTGTGCATAATCAAATCACTAAAACGGTACAATTACGTAACATTAAAGTGACCCAAAGTCATGAGTCGTTGGCATTATCAAGCTCACACCTGCAAGACGTATAGTTATGTGTCTGATAAACCTTTATTCCATCCATATCCTTTACATATAAACCCGAAGCTAAGTTTGAGCAGTTGGTTTTACATAAATTCCAAGAGCCTTGGAACCTCCAACACCCAAATACCCCTTCATACCGACTGTATTTATATATCTAATAACCAAGCCTCCCCTTCAGAAGCCCAATACACACAAGCAACCTCCAGCTCTTAATACTCAGACTGCTCTGTACAATCTACTATAAGGGCTTGGAAATCGATTTCACACTGCCCTGCATCATCAGCTGAGTGCTATATGCTGCTCATCCTGCCATTCTGGAAGGGTTAGTGCTTTGTTCAGATGTTACAAATTGTTGTGGTTTTGTTTATTTAGGACTTGTCATGCCACAAATCACCGGAAAAATAGGTTGTATTGCAACTTCAGAGAGCTGCAAAGCAAGGATATATGGATAAAATGGATGGATTATGCTTACTGATGGGTTTGGGTCAGTATTGCCATGATGGTGTGCATAACAGCTATGACATTTGTCCTGTCAGGAGAAAAGTTCATACAGGCACCCCTGCACAGCCCCACAGCCTCCCAACACTGCCAGTCAGACATCTGCTTCTGTAGTCTGCTGACTATGGAAGTAAAATAATGACCTATGTCTTTAAAAAACAAAAAAAGCATGTTGAAATGCACTAATCAAGAAAAAAATGCATTATATTTAACAGTTCTTGCATTTTAATGCACTGTATTTTCAGGTCTTGCATTTTTGGGGGGCTGCAGTTTAACATGGTTGTATGTTTAAGCTGTGAATATTTCAACTGGATACATTTCACATAATTTCATTAATAAAAATGTAATAATCCATATTCACCTTCCAAAGTTCATTTCCAAAATATTCAGTTTGTTTAAAAATACCACCTTTTATATTCGACAGGCAAATTTCCGTCCATTGAATTTCACTTTAAAAATTCACTTCCACAAGTTCAGTGGTTCAAATTCGTTGAATATTCAGCATTGCACATCCGGGAACTGCAGTAGAGTACCGAGGCTTAATTTCCACCTGTTGCTAGTCTGTCTCCACCAGCAGTTGGTGCAAGTGGGTGTGGACAAAGTCCAAAGCAACAGGTAGAGCGAAACCTTTATAATTTGATTTGCCGATATGGACCAAGCGGTAAGTACAAGTTATGATTATCAGGGCCAGTATATATGCAAAAAAGCTGATTAAGACACGAAAGCAGCGTTTATGTTCAATGTCTTACCGGTTACATTACGTTTTTATATTATAAATGAAAAATTATATCTTGACTGCAATATCGGGACTATTCATCCTTCTCTTAATATTAAAGAGAACTTTTCCCCGCTACTGACCTGCATTTGCATGATTAACTTGACAACAGTGATGACATGATGGATATACGTGATAGTGAAAGAGTAATGTTATTATCCTGCTAACCTACTCGCCATCTTACATCCATGTCCTGTTTGTTTAACAAGGGAGACGATGAAGTGTTGAGATCAGCACACCCTGTGTCACTTCTGAGCAATTTTCAGAGACAAGGAAGAGCTGATGGGCTTCGACCAGCCAGGACAGTAACGGGTATAACGATTCTTTTTTTCATGCACCGTGTGCTTGAATGTCAACACATACATTGTGATAAAATCATTTTGTGGTTTGTCACGTGGTCATATAGAGCAGCAATAACAGCTGTCAGCAGTTAAATATATTATGTGTTTATGTTGTTGGCATCCGTCTGTCTCGGGAGACAAAGGAACTCTGCGCCATGGTTCAGTCTGTTGTTGAGTTGCAGAACCTGCTGTGGCTGAACAGTCCGATCCTGGATCGGCAGGCTCTGTTGCAGTTGCTATAGGTGAAAACCGCGCCTGGTTCTGAGGGCACTGATGCTGCCGTCTGCGCTCCCTCCTCTCTTCCCACTGCTGGTCTCTTCTCTCCTCACTCCTCTTTGTGCATCCATGTGCAAAGCGGTTGATGAGTCGCTGCAGTGCCTCTTCAGAGTGTGCCGTCAGAGCTGCATCGTCAGCGAAGAGCATCTCTTGTATGAGATCCTGCCGCACTTTGGTCTTAGCTCGAAGGCGGGCGAGGTTGAACATGCTGCCGTCGCTTCTGGTGTGGAGATACACTCCATCCTCTGACTGGCTGAAGGCGTAGGACAGCATCGGGGAGAAGAAGACGCCGAAGAGTGTCGGAGCAAGAACGCACCCCTGTTTCACGCCGCTCTTGATTGGGAATGGGTCCGAGGAAGAGCCGTCGTACTGTACGGTGCCCTGCATGTCTTCATGAAAAGACATGATCATCCTCAGGAGCTTGGGAGGACATCCATTCTTCTGCAGCAGTGTGAAGAGGCCTTTCCTGCTGACCAGGTGAAAGGCCTTGGTCAGGTCGATGAATGCGACGCAGAGTGGTCATCGCTGTTCGTGGCATTTCTCTTGGAGCTGACGTAGGGAGAAGATCATGTCGATGGTTGATCTTCCAGCTCTAAACCCGCACTGTGCTTCGGGGTATACGCGCTCCGCAAGTGACTGCAATCTGTTGAGGACTACTCGGGCGAAGGCCTTCCCAATAATGCTGAGGAGGGAGATTCCACGGTAGTTGTTGCAGTCGCTGCGGTCACCCTTGTTCTTATACAGAGTGACGATGTTGGCGTCGCGCATCTCTTGGGGCACTGTCCCTTCTTCCCAGCACTGTTGCAACAGCTGGTGTAGGTGGTGAAGGAGAGCAGTCTTCTTTCCCACCTTGAGGATTCCAGATGGGATGCCATCTTTTCCTGGAGCTTTGCCACAGGTGAGGGAGTCGATGGCCTTGCTCAGTTCTTCTACAGTGGGTGGAACGTCGAGCTCCTCCATGATGGGTAGGTTGGCGGTGCTCTTGGCAGTTGCATCTGTGACCACGTTCTCTCTCGAATAGAGCTCCTGGCCCACCTCTCCATCTGCTTGCTGCAGTCTGTTATGATTTCGCCGGCAGCTGACTTCAGAGGCGCGATCTTGTTTACGCTTGGGCCGGAGGCCCTCTTCATGCCGTCATACATGCCGCGAATGTTGCCACATTCAGCAGGGAGTTGGATGCTCTGACAGAGCTTGAGCCAGTAGCCATTGGCGCAGCGCTGAGCGATCCGTTGGGAGTCGTTCCTGGCCTTCCTGAGTGCAGTGACTGTCTTCTCGGAAGGCTCCCTCTTGTAGTTGATCAGGGCTGCTCTTTTGGCCTCGATTGCTGGCTCTAGATCAGCGATGCTGGCTTCAAACCAATCCGGGTTTTGCCTCTCTCTCTTGCCAAAGGTGTCCATTGCGGAGTTATAGATGGCATCATGGATGTGACTCCATCTCTCTTCAGTGTTAGCAGCAGGGCAGTCCTTGAGGGCATCCTCGATGGAGTTGGCGAAGCGTTCGCACAGATCTGGAATTGCCGTTCTGGCAGTGTTGATCCGAGGGCGACCTTTCTGCTTAGATCGGTGGATCCGCATGGGCTGGAGACGGACTTTGCTGCCAACCATGGAGTGGTTGGTGTCGCAGTCGGCACTGTGGTAAGTGCGTGTGGTGAGAACGCAGTTCAGTGAGGGTCTCCGTGTGATGGCGAGGTCCAGCTGGTGCCAGTGGCGGGATCTGGGGTGCCGCCAGGATACTCGGCGGTGTGGCTTGGTGGCGAAGAACGTGTTGGTAATGCAGAGGTTATGGTAGGAGCATAGCTCAAGGAGGCTCTGTCCGTTCTCATTCAGCTTGCCGATGCCGAAGTGGCCGATGCAGCTGGGCCAGGAGTCGTGGTCAGAACCCACTTGGGCATTGAAGTCACCAAGCAGGTACAGGTGTTCTGTGACAGGGATGTCTCTGATGGCGGTGTCAAGCTCCTCATAGAACTGGTCCTTGGTCTCGGCTGAAGAGCAGAGTGTGGGAGCGTAGACGCTCAGGATGTTCACTGGGCCTGAGGAAGTTGACAGACGAAGAGACAGGATGCGGGCTGTGCCACTGGGTGGCGGTTCTACAGCGGACAGTAGAGGATTTTTCACTGCGAATCCAACGCCATGCAGTCTTGGTTCCTCGGGTTCCTTGCCCTGCCAGAAGAACGTGTAGTTCTGTTCTCTGAGGCTGCCGTTTGATGCAAGTCTGGTTTCCTGCAATTCAGCAATGTCGATGTTGAGCCTCGTGAGCTCGCGGTCGATGATGGCTGTTTTTCTGAAGTTGTTGACCTGTTGTAGATCGTCGGAGAGGCCAGGACACATTGTCCTGACATTCCAGCTTGCTAGTCGCAAGATTGATGGTCTTCCTTTTCTTCTGTTTTTGCCTGGTGCAAGGTTTGCAGTCTGCTTGTCGGTCTTTTCCCTAGCTCCAAGCACCCATTGAAGCAGGCAGACTGTGGCGGGTCAGCACCTTTCTGACTGGGGGCTGCCCAGCTTGAGGCGGGCGGTAGCTGACCAGTGGGACTGCGATGGTCCCTCCCACTGTCTGAGACAACCCGTAGCGCCTGGACCTATGCCAATCGGCCCTGGCTTATAACTCGTAACTGCTGTCTCCTGTGTTGTTTCTGATGCTGTAGACAACAGCACTGAAGTGACCTCTCCAGGGCGCAGGCCTGGGCGAAGTGTATGGAAATCCTGGGCTGCCCGGAAGTCAGGATCCCCCTCTTGGCCTCGCTGATGTTACCCAAAGGAAAGCAGAGTGATACATTTGGCACCAGTTTGGCTGCAGGAGCAGCCGGAAAGAAGTCGTAGTCCACATCCAACCGCCTTAGGGGCTCCGCTCCAGATTTTGTTTCTGGGTTTACTCCCATAGCCTTTTCCCCTCCCGAAGATATCCACAAGGCAGTGGAGCCATAATCCAAAGGCTGGGTAACACGTGACAGAAAGTTCTTCATCCGCCGTGGCCGGTGACCTTCGTCGAGGAGGTTCATACGCCCAGTGGTGCCGTGTAAACACCACCCCCTCACATGGTTTAGCCCGCCAGTTGAGGCGGTTTCCCAGGGCATGGCGCTTGGAGCCAGCATGTGAGAGATTTAGGGAATGGGTGAGGACCAGTGATGCCCATCCACCCTACCAGGTAGGATGCAGCGTGCCAGACACCAAAGGTACTGCCTCTCCCCATAGCCCCCTATGCCCAATGTGTTTATGTACTGTGTATGTATATACAGGTGCATCTCAAAAAAAATTGAATACCGTGGAAAAGTTTTTTTTTCCTGTAATTTAATTCAAAAATCGGAACTTTCATATATTCTAGATTTATTATGCATAAGGTGTTATGGAAGCCCAGGTTGCTTTGATAGCAGCCTTCAGCTCGTCTGTATTGTTGGGTCTGGTGTCTCTCATCTTCCTCTTGACAAAATTCAGGTCAGGCGAGTTGGCTGGCCAATCAAGCACAATAATACCATGGTCAGCAAACCAGTTACTAGTAGTTTTGGCACTGTGGGCAGGTGCCAAGTCCTGCTGGAAAAGGAAACCAGCATCTCCATAAAGCTTGTCAGCAGATGGAAGCATGAAGAGCTTGAAAATCTCCTGGTAGATGCTGCATTGACTTTCAACTTGAGAAAACACAGTGGACCAACACCAGCAGATGACATGGCACCCCAAATCATCACTGACTGTGGAAACTTCACACCGGACTTCAAGCAACTTGGATTCTGTGCCTCTCCACTCTTCCTCCAGACTCTGGGACCTTGATTTCCAAATGAAATGCAAAATGTACTTTCATCTGAAAAGAGGACTTTGGACCACTGAGCAACGGTGTTTTGAGTAAAAAGGTGTTTTGAGTAAAAAGGTGTTTTGAGTAAAAAGGTGTTTTGAGTTAATGAGCTGATTAGAGCTCTTCTCAGGTCAACATTGCTGTATTATAAATTCTTTATTCTAATATTTTTGAGATACTGGGTTTTTCCAGTATCTCATTTCCATGAGCTGTAAGCCATAATCATCAAGATTAAAATAAAATAAGGCTTGAAATATTTCACTTTGTGTGTAATGAATTTAGAATATATGAAAGTAACACTTTTTGAATTAAATTATGGAAAAAAAATAACTTTTCCACAATATTCAAATTTTTTGAGATGCACCTGTGTATGTATATATAATAATATATTTAAACAACTAGCTCAACCAGTTACTCAATGCAGTTAAAGGAGCCAGCCACCAGTTACACACTCTCTCCCCCCCAACCCCCATGTTTTGTATACAACTAGTTGAGTGTATCGCATATCTATTAAAGATAACATGCTATTGCTGCTCTATATGAGAATTCACAAAGATAATGATATGAAGAGACTCGTTTTGACAAGGAGTGTAAAGGCACATTATGTCATGTACTGTAGCTCCTAATGAGTCATGTTTTCATCCAGAGTGGCAGTTCTGCATCCTAATCCTGCCTGTGAATAGAGCAGTTGATCAGGATCCTATAGAGGACACCTCACATTGGGTCGGAAACAGGTGGAACATGACCTGAAATGGTTTGTTTGTTTACTGGGCACAGGGCATGTTCCAGTAAAGTGTCATTTGCCTCTGCGATCTGAGAACAATCCAGGAAAGGACCTGAATGAATGCAGTATAAAGATTTATGCTGACCTGGTCATTTCTGTTTGAATACTTGATGGCCTCTGAGGTTGGTCTCTTTGTCTGTTGAAGCAGGTGATGTGACAATCGTGTCTTTATCATAATGTATGTGTTGACATTCAAGCACACGGTGCATGAAAAAAAGAATCGTTATACCCATTACTGTCCTGGCTGGTAGAAGCCCATCAGCTCTTCCTTGTCTTTGAAAATTGCTCAGAAGTGACACAGGGTGTGCTGATCTCAACACTTCATTGTCTCCCTTGTTAAACAAAGAGGACATGGATGCAAGATGGCGAGTAGGTTAGCAGGATAATAACATTACTCTTTCACTATCACATATATCCATCATGTCATCACTGTTGTCAAGTTAATCATGCAAATGCAGGTCAGTAGTAGGGACAAGTTCTCTTTAATATTAAGAGAAGGATGAATATTCCCAAGATTGCGGTCAAGATATAATTTTTCATTTATAATATAAAAAACGTAATGTAACCGGTAAGACATTGAACATAAACATAAATGCTGCTTTTGTGTCTTAATCAGCTTTTTTTTGCATATATACTGGCCCTGATAATCATAACTTGTACTTACCGCTTGGTCCATATCGGCAAATCAAATTATGAAGGTTTCGCTCTGCTTGTTGCTTTGGTCTTTGTCCACACCCACTTGCACCAACTGCTGATGGAGACAGACTAGCAACAGGTGGACATTAAGCCTCTGTACTCTACTGCAGTTCCCGGAAGTGCAATGCTGAATATTCAACCGAATTTGAACCACTGAACTTGTGGAAGTGAATTTTTAAAGTGAAATTAAATGGACCGAAATTTGCCTGTCGAATATTAAAGGTGGTATTTTTAAACAAACTGAATATTTTGGAAATGAACTTGGAAGGTGAATATGGATTATTACATTTTTATTGACAAAATTGTGCGAAATGTATCCAGTTGAAATATTCACAGCTTAAACATACAACCATGTTAAACTGCAGCCCCCCAAAAATGCAAGACCTGAAAATACAGTGCATTAAAATGCCAGAACTGTTAAATATAATGCATTTTTATTCTCCATTAGTGCAGTTCAACATGCTTTTTTTTGTTTGTTTGTTTCAAGGCCGTGTCATTATTTTACGTCCATAGCGGACTTTTTCAATTAAACACCCTCAATATTGATTAGCGAGAAAATGATCAAGAATCTATGTTGTTTAAGATTAGCCACACCTACTAATCACCATGAATCAAGGCTAGTCTCTGGTAAACCATAAGTGACTTCATTTTTTAATGGAAGTTTTGCTGTTTGTACACTAGAGGACAGTAACGGCTCACACTCACTACATAACAAATACAGCAAGAGGTTTGGGTTTGATAGTCTGGTAAAATTAGAGACTAGTAATAGTCTTTATTCTCAATTCTAACATGTTGTACAGCACCAAGAATGGGGTTATAATTATTTGAACATCTCATATTTAGAACGCAGTGATCAAATAAAGAAGCAGATACAGTGGGTATAGAAAAGAATCACCCCCCTTTAAAAGAATCACATTTTGTTGCTTTTCTGCCTGAAATGAAGACGGACACAGTTTTTGTTTTATCCAGCTGTATTTACTCAGTGCAACTTATAGCATCCAAGTGAAAGATATAACACCAACATGCCAGAATTTTTTTTTTTTTAATTATAAAACAGAATCACTGAGTTGGAAAAAGGATCACCCCCTTGCTTTAATTTTGTCATTACAGCTTTTAGTCTGTTGGGATATGTCTCTACTAACTTTGCACATCTAGACTTTGCAACATTTGCCCACTCTTCTTTGCAGATGTTACGACACGTGGTGTGGGAGAGAAGCAGGATGCACTCGCAGGGGAAAGTGGTCAGTTTATTAGGCACAGTTCAACATAAAAGAAACATTCACAAGAAATGGGACAGTCTAATAAAATCCAAAAGTAAACAAAATAATAATACCCCAAAAACGCTAGGGCGGTAATTCCAAACAGATACGTTAATAATCCGAACACACAGGGCAAAAATCCAGGAAGTTACGAGGCATGAATCCAAGAACCTGGGAACGCCGGGTAAACAAAAACATAGCAAACAAGACACTCGTGAGGAGGTGGTTTGGGAACCACGGACTAAGCGCTACGGCTATATCCCAGTTATGCTTAAACTAAACTAATCTAATACTCCGCGCCGAAGCGGGGCATTTAAACACACAGAAAATCACAGACACCTGAAACTCATAATTACACATCTTGAATGAGACGAACATGAACCAATAAGAATTCAGGAGGCGGAGACATGACACAAACCAAAACATGAGCACATGGGGAAACACAGGAGGCGGAGACATGACGTGAACAAAAACATAAACGCACATGGCAGAGGTAAACACAACGTGAGTTCACGAATGCCAGTCCAGAGGGTTTTTTTTGAATAGCGCTGTAATGCGCGCAGTGGAATGTGGAAGTATGCCACTCGCTAGCTTCGCCGCGAGAGCGAGGGAGCGGGAACCTAACAGCAGAGCTGCTCAGGTTCTGTTAAATTTGATGGTGACCGTTTGTGGACTGCAGTCTTCAAGTCATTCCACAGATTTTCAATGGGGTTTAAGTCTGGGTTCTGACTAGGCCATGCAAGGACATTCACCTTTTTCTCCTTCAACCACTGTGTGGTCAGTTTTGCTGTGTGCTTTGGGTCATTGTCATGTTGGAAGGTAAACCTTCTTCCCATTGACAACTTTCTGGCAGAGGGCAGCAGATTTTCCTCAAGAATTTGACGGTATTTTGCCCCATCCATTTTCCTTCTATCCTGACAAGTGCTCCAGTCCCTGCTGCAGAGAAACACCCCCATAACAGGATATTACCACCTCCATGCTTTACTGTAGGAATGGTGTTATTTAGATGGTGAGCTGTATTGGATTTCTGCCAGACATATCGTTTGGTGTTGAGGCCAAATAATTCATCTGACAATAACACCCTTTTCCATGTGGCCTCAGAATCCTCAAGGTGCGTTTTAGCAAAGCTCAGTCCTGGGTGGCTTTTTTCTTGCAACCCTCCCATACAAACCACATTATGACCACTCTTTATCACAAATTCCTGCAACTGCTTCAGAGTTGTTGTAGGCCTCTTGGTAGCCTCTCTGACCAGTTTCCTCCTGGCTCTTTCATCCAGTTTGGAGCGACGTCCGGATCCAGGGAGGGTCTGTGTTGTACCAAATACCTTACACTTTTTAATAATAGCCTCCTCTGTGCTTCTAGGCATTGATAAAGCCTTTGAATTTTTTTGTATCCATCTCCTGACTTGTGCCTGTCCACAACTTTATCCCAGAGATCTTTTGATAGTGTCTTGCCACCCATAGTTGATTGCTTCAGTTGCACTACAAAATGCTCCAGGAAAGCTCTTTTCATGCTGAGCTAATCAAAATGACCACAGCTGATCACAGTTGAAAGGCAAATGGCTTTGTGTGCCATTGAGAAGGTGATTAGCTACACCTTATTGAGTTTACAAGTCATTTTTAAGAGGGGGGTGATCCTTTTTCCAACTCAGTGATTCTGTTTTTTTATTTAAATTTTTTTTCTGACATGTTGCTGTTATGTCTTTCACTTGGATGTTACAAGTTCAACTGAGTAAATACAGCTTGGTAAAATAAAAACTGTGTCCGTCTTCATTTCAGGCTGAAAAGCAACAAAATGTGATTCTTTTCTATACCCACTGTACTTTGAGAAGAAATAACATTGTGTTCCCTCATACATCATCTTAGCAAAAATGAATATGCAAATGTCTTAGTGATATTTCTCATTATGAAATTATATACAAATAAGATTATTTCTATACAAATAAAGTTTATTTAAATTTTTTTTTTTTAAATGTCGTCAGAGAACAACTACCCAGGAGAAGCCGGTACCTTCTTATCATTGACACAGTATTTCTGCTTGCAAAAGATTTTTAACATCAAAAATGTTGGGAGTGTTCATTAATCTGGCCCTCAGGGACCATCCTGCTGGAAAAACAAAAAACGCAATAGAAACCATTACAGAAATTCTAATGGTTATAATGAGAATTGTATTGGTTTTAATGGTAACTATAATTGTCCTTGTGGGTCTCTACTGGTAATGTGTTGGGTTCTACTGGTGGCATGTTTATGTCTAGTGGAAACCAATATAAACTATTAAATCCCAATAGAATATGGCCCAAAACACACATTTGTCAATGGTATTTGTAGTGGAAACCATTAGAATTTCTGTAATGGTTTTTATTGCCTTTTTCAGTAGGGATGATCCATGTTCTCAATTGCTTGGTTTAGGCACATTGGAAGCTGCAAGAGAGCAGAAATGAACATCTTTGGACCCTGATTACTGGATTGAGTTTGGATCTAAACTATAATGGTCAAAAATGTCACCCGAGTATTGAACATCAAAAACCATGAGCATTAATATTGAGTTGTTCCTCCTTTGCAGCAATAATAGCCTTCACTCTACTGGGAAGGCTTTCCACTAGATTTTGGAGTGTGGCTGTGGGAAATTCCCCATTCAGCCACAAGAGTGCAAGGAGTCAGGCATTGATATTGGGTGAGAATGCCTGATGCACAGCAGTCATACCAATAAAACTGATACTCCACACTCCAACTGTTTTATAAACATCTGACAGAAACAAAATGTTGCATCAGTTTATATAGTCACAAACATTGTTGATCCCAATATCTTGTTTAATACTTGAAATACTAAATTAAGTACAATATCTTCTCAGTATGGGATTCAACAGAAATATAAAATTAATTGTAATATACTATAGCATTGCATACTAAAGTAATCTGTTACTTAGTGGCCACAAATCATCCTGAGCTTTAATCATTCCTGTTCCTAAATTTCCAAGACATGCTTGTTTTACACAATAACCACAAAAAGAAAGCTAATTTCTTTGATTTATTATTTCAAGAGCAGTATAATATGTACAGATAAAGTATATACAACTGGCAAAATTGTTATTGTCCTTTAGCTCAAAGCTGACGTTCAGATGTTAAACTTTTGAGCTGTAAGAAAAGGCAGAGAAGCAATCAGATGACACAGGGATACTTACTGCCGAGCACAGAGCACATACATACGTGACCCTTACATATTCATTATAGAGCACACGAGGGAAGGGAGGAAAGAATAGAAAGAGAAAGGAGGAGAAAGAGACAGAAGTAAAGAGAAAGCAGCAAAGAATGAAAACTAGTAAAGAACTCAACCTATGAGAAAAGTGAGCATCACAAAGAGGAAAGGCATCAAAATAAAGCAAAACAATGACTATGGTACTAAAGAGGTGGGAAGCAGTCAAATCAGAAGTGGACCAGAGGAAGAGAGAGCACAATGCACATTTACAGGGAGGGATGGGACCATTAGAAGAGGCAAGGAAAACACAGTACATCTGTTACCACAAAACAATAAACATCCAAAATAAAAGAACTGTTAATCTAAAAAGACATGGGCAATCCGTTAATTTCTCACGATTCTCATATATAAAGCATTTAAGCTAAAAAAAAAAAAAAAAAAAAAAAAAAGTTTACATTCAGCTGAAAACAACCTGGCATAGGAGAAGATCTGCAAATGCTATGTTCAGATGTGCCCTGTGCCCCAGCCCAATACTAAATAAGCTGACAGAACCAAAAACTGAAGACACTACAAAACCTGAAGCAGTATAAAGTCACAGGATATTTAAAAAATATATTGTAAAAAGGGGAACAAAACACATCTGAACTTACCAATTTACTTCCCAAAAACCCTGACAATACATTTACAAACAGTGGGAAAAAAATAATAAATCGCAGTGTGATGAGTTTCAAGACTGTGCAGATATTAAAAATGCATACACATTGCAAACAGACTCATTAAGGTTTAGATTAAAGGTCTAGCAGAGTGAATACATTTTTGTGTCAGGTGTGGCCACTTTCCAGCATCCAGTTCAACTCAGGGTACGTTTCCCTCTCTTTTTTTGCATCTTTTCATCCCCCGATTAGCTTCCATTATGCATGACTGCAAAGACAAAAGAGAAATCTGGTAATGGGAAAAAGAGAGCATGAGAGAAGGGGAGAAAGGGAGGAGGAGATGGGGGAAATGGTGTCAGTGCTGCACGGGACAATCTGATCAATATTGCAATAAGCCATTAACACAGATCATTTACGTTACCATCAAATGAAAGACAAAAATATAAGATGAAAAAGACATTCTACAGAACAAACCAATAGAAGCTACACTTAGAAAGGGAAAGGCAGTGCAGCAGGTAATCACTTATCTTTACATACTCTACGCATTTAAATGTTTCACAAACAAGCAAAAAAAACAAACCAAAAAAAAAAAAAAAAAACAGAGGCGTACTGGCACTAAACACACCAGTTAATACGACCTGGCTAAAGCTTTTCTATATGGCCAAATATGCCCAAAAAAAAAAAATAATTTTTTTTTTTTTAATTAAAAAAAAATAAATAAAATTTAAAAAAAAGAAAGAAGAAGAGGAGGAGGATATTCAAACAATCATTACTGCACAGAGAAGTGTAACAGTGGTGTTAACTGGTGTGGGAACAGTCCTTAAACCAAATCTCTCTCTTGTTGTGAGCCTCCAAAAAAAAAAAAACAGCATGGGGGAGGGGGAAAGTGAGTAAGCAACAGGTTGAAGAAGCCAGAAAATGGGGGAAGTTAAAATAACAGCATATGGATGAAAAACATTTACACTGAGAAATACAGGGGGGGAAAAAAGAAAATGAAGAAAATAACCAGCAAAACCTGTTACGAAAACCTACAGTCATCCACAAGAAAAAAAGATTTGGAGCAATAAAAAACTGGAATATTACAATACCACAGAAGTTTTTAAATAAATATCCAGAAACAACTGTCATTACCTCAGATCTGTTCATACTACTTCTTATCTTTTATCTCCAGCAACACAGAAGCAAGAAATTATTGGATACATTTACCATCCTCTCAATATATATATATATATATATATATATATATATATATATATATATATATATATATATATATATATATATATATATATATATATATATATATATCTCCATTACTCAAAATTAGATTCAATGACACTTTGGTTGTAAAAAAGCTTCCATTTACATTTACTGTCTGAATTACAAGAACACTTACCATTGTAAACAGGAAATTTCACCTATTTAATCCCAGGGGCAAAAAGCGCAAATAAAGATGTTCTGTACAATATTTACACTTCCACACATATGAGCACTTCACCTGAAGATAACTCAGAGATACACCAATGATAAACATCTCTGCTCAGTAACAACACACCAAAGTCTGCTCTATGCTCCAACACAGCAAGCTAGGCCAAACTTTTTCGACTACAAAAAGAGAAAAACCATAGTTAGGCCAGATTTTGTTGACCCTTCGCGCAATACTTTAAGCTCACCAAAGAACTTTAAAGATTTAACAACCAAGGTTCAAACAGGCGATTGTGTACAAAGCAATCCTGCATCAAGATTTCCTTCAAACTGCAATCTTTTTTCTTTAGCTTAAGATGATCACCACATTCCCTTACAATCCTACATTAATTATTGGAAAGCATTAAAGAAACCTTTAACATTTATTGTTGCTAAATTCTTCATCAGGTGAATCAGATCATACTCATGACAGCATGTTTCACTTCGATATAAATGGCATCTGAAAAACATCACAGTATCTGCTGCTGGATCAATATTTCTCATTCTATAACTAGCCAAGTCCCTTCTTCTTACCACACACAAGTATGCGCTCAGGATCAGGACAGATACAAACCCATATGCTTTCAGCTCCTACATGGACAGGAGAAGAAAGCTCCCAAAACGACGCCATCCGGCTGAGGTGATTACAGCTGCACTTGCCACTTTTCTTCTGAAGCCTTACAGGTTTCACTGCTGCCACGGTCATCCTCACTTCAAGTGATGCACTCGGGATTATCTCTGTGGTAGGTGATCTGGATCTTCATGGAAAAACTTCTGTTGATTTGGGCAAGTTGCCCTACGTAGACTCAGGTTGTGAACTTCTGCAGAACTACTGTGGTCCTAGATTCTGTAGATTTTGCTGCAGATCTGCATCTTCATTAACTGAGTCTTTGCCTTGCTGCAGCCATTTCAGTGAGCTATGCTCTCTAGATGCTGAAGATGATCAGTGAACTTGATGGACAGATTAAGGTGTGTGTGTAGGAGACGATGTAGAAGACAGAAGGAATACTATCTGCGCAGACTCTTATCTTGACATGCTGCATGAGCCATTTTTGCAAGTCCATACCTGGAATTCCTGGGATGAAAGACTCGGCATATTGCACTATCGATAATGGAGCTCTTCTGCTGCTCTCACAATGGACACAGGATGAAGAGACACATGGAGGCATACAAACCATCTTCTCACCAGACTGGTATCCATCATCAGTGCAAGACAAAGTCCACTGAAAACGACAACTTTGGGAAACAGCTGAATCTTGTAATCTGGAACAGAGAGCCTACAGCAGCCATCTTTGTCCTGAGACGAACAGGAAGTTTCATAATCAGCTTTTTGTCTTCACAACTTTGGTTTTCAGGACATTCTCGTCATATGAGCTTTGAGGCTGTTGGCTTGAGGGAAGAAAAACATTAGAACACAGAACACCATTAGCTTCAAAATGATCTGCGAGGCCTGGGAAACGGGACACCCAGAAACTTTCTTCAAACTGTCTAAACCTCTCTGCCTGATAGTCGAAGATGAACTACAGAGCTGATGTTTTATTGCACTTGGTCTATCTCTGATTACTGTGTGGGTTTGTGTCATATAGGCAACTTCTCTCCCAGTGTTAATACTCTGAGGTTTCAAGTATAGGCAGATCAGCTAGTCACTATCACTAAGTATATAAATGCATGTCTTTACAGTCCATTTCTGTATGCATGTCATACTCTATAAGAGTAATAAGAATATAAATAAATGTAATCAATGCCGTACATTGTCATCTCACTAAGCTAAGGTAGGCTGGCTGTGTTATGCATTGATCTGGTCCCTCATCACTCCGATTAATTTTTAAATACTCCCACCCCTCCCTTGCACTTTACAAAGTGGTGAGACAAGCTGAGCTGGCTTTGCAATCTATCTTGTTAGGATCTGACTGAATGAATGTAACTCCGAGCCCTGTCAGGAAAGTCAAACATGTATCTAAACAAGGGAAGGCCAGACTGGACTGTACATACTCCACCGGCACAGAGGGCCTGAACCTGCAGGAGACAGTGAGAGAGACAGCACAAGAGAAAACTGGTTTAATATCAACCTTACTTCAGCGATTTAAACAAAAATATATATATATTTTTTTTTAAAAAGCACTAGTGTAAAACTGCAGGCTGTGTCCTTGTTATCTACACTCACGTTTTGAGAATAGCCCTCAGTGCTAACTTCCTCTCACGCTCCACAAATTTGTCAATGAGGTAAGCCGCCATACGTGGTGCTCTCTTGTACAGCAGGAAAAAACGATGGTAGTTTCCAAGCGCCCAGGCAGCACGAAGTGCAAGAGCGTGAGCCACGCAAGCATCCTGACGAAGCTCAGGAGTGAGATACACCAACTCAGTGGTTAAGTCTGATAAGAAAAAACAAACAAACAAAAAGTTAGTTTGACAATACATAATAGCTGTCAGCAACAAGTGGGCACTATAACGAAACAGGTTAGATTAAACTGCATGTTGAATTTAAGGTACTTTAGGTACAGTAAAGCAGAGGCAAGAGAATAAAGAAGAGGTTAAATGTATAAAGCCTGAAAAGAATTGGTAGCTAGCCAGAGAGCAAAAATACCTCCAGAGTTCTTAGTGAAGATGTAGTACAGCAGTCTGTAGGCGGTAAATTCTCCAACGTTGTTTGACGGACACTCCTTGTAAAGCTCCTTCAGCTGTGTCTGGCACTGGTTAAACTCCTCATGGTCACCCTAAAATAAATTGGTGTGACATCACACTTTTGCTCCAATATAAATACTAATCACTAACTCAGCATACCAACACACTTCAAACTTAAAATATGAGAAGACACTGTACCTTCTCCAGAGCGATACGTGCATGAGTTTCATAGACCTCCACTGTGAAGTCTGTTCGTACCCCTTGAACCTGAAAGGACAGATTCAACATTAGGATACTGATATTCATAATCTTAAAAGATAAACCTTAAAAAGGGGGTAAAATATCTAAACATTAAACAATACAGAATTCTCATATTGATTTTCTTTTCACCTGATACAAAATAAAACAAGGCCTATAGTATATTTCACAATGTAGATACATATTGTGGTTATGTTGCTTTAACTCATAGGGAAATCTACTGAACATTAGCTATATTAAATTAGTAGGCCTCTAGTAATGGCTAACCAAAGCCAGATCTAAATACTTTATTTATAGAGAAAACAGGGTAAACTGCCAGATGCTGTAAAAATAGAACAAAAATATTAGTGAGTGGGATTTGGAGGGTCTTAAATTAAAGACTATTTCTGCATGAAAATAAGAAATGTAAGAAAAGTACGACTGTTTTTGTTGTGTACCTGACTACAAAATTACTCATCACTATTCATCAATGCCCATCACTATTCCAACGAGTTTACTCACAGTGAGGTCTTGTCGTATTGATTTCATCTGTTCACAGGCATATGGGTAATCCTGATTGGCCTGCCAGTGAGCCTTCACTGCAGTCAGAGACTTGCGCAACACCTGAAAGGCAGAACAAATCAGGAATTAAACAAGTGTACAGGGCACACAAATTTGTTGCACAAACATTCAAAGAAAGCATTTGGCCTATCACTCAGTACTATGGTAAAATAAGTGCCTAATAAAAACAATGTGCCTAATAATTGCTTTTATTTTGCTCGGATTTACAAAAAAAAAAAAAAAGCCAGGGTGGCAGCCAGGTGGGACATTCTCATTATACTGAAACAATTCCAGTTTATTGCTCCTGTCATGAGGCCAATATTTCATCTTAGTGTACGTGTATGGGTTGACAATATAAAAACATACAGGCACAGGTCGCACGGTGGCAGGATCTGGGGCGCAGGTCAGACGCAGGTAGTTTTTGGTGATGTCCTGGCAGGTGCCCACAATGGGGCATTCGTCCCAGCTGAGGCCCTCCTGAGAGGCATTTGGGAGCTCAATGGCATTGATATTCAGTACCAGTGGCTCAGTACGCTTGGTATGGAATCGCGCCGCTCGGCTCTGCTTCTTGGCCTCACGGTTCGGGTCATGGAAGTCCAGGCCTGCTGTTCCACCCTTCCGCTTTTTACCAAGGACACCAGCCAGATCATCATTCCTGAGAAAGAAGAAGCACAAGTGAGACTTCAGTGGTAACTGAAACATCAACTGTATATATGTATGGTGGGGGCTTCATTGCTAGATTCAGGTTGTCAATCTATTTTGAAGCAGGATGTTTTCACAGCTGTTGATTGGTACAATTCAGCAATTTGGCAAATTCATAAATTGACACACAAGACCTGAAAAGAAAGACCACAAACTGAGCTTGATGTTGGCAGTGTCCTACTACAAGGAGGCTTTTCAGCAATAGGAACTGAGAAATGCGTCGGGTTTGGGGAAACAACAATTGGCTAAAAGTACAGACATCCTTGAGGAAAACCTCCTGAAGAGCACACAAGGGGCGCATGTTCATCTTCCATAAAAACAATGACCCAAAATACCCAAGGAGTATTGGGAAAACATCCAAGATACCACGCTCTCATGAAGAGGCCACGAATTGAATCAATTTCCGAATATGACATAAAATGGAAAACATGAAGGGGATCTGAATAATTTCTCAATTCACTCTACTACTTAATAAAGTAGTATGAGGTTTTACTCAAAGCCCATGACAGAAAATGATGAAAACCTTGCTGTGTAACAAATATTCACACAACAGTAACCTTACGCCAAACACTTGCACAAAATGGACATTTTTAAGTTAAACATTTCATCAAAAAAAGTGAGAAAAGGCAGCTGTACAACACCTGAACATCATTTGATCTGTCAAGTTGATGCGAGATCAATTTTAAAGTTTTTACCTTCGCCCTCGATTCCCTTTTCCTCCTCTCCCCCTGCCTCTTTCTACTGCTGCTCCTCTCCCTTTTTCCCTGTCTTCCCCACGACCTCTCCCAGCCCGCTGTCGTCGGGATAGCGGTCGGAGGTCACTTGACATGCTGCTGTCAGACTGGGAACCAGAGTCACTGCAAAGAAAACCATATCAGAAATACAATATCAAGCATGATATCTTCAGCCATTTTTAAGAATGAAGGCATGGCTTTGTTTAAATTTTGTACTCGCTACCTGCGGCGATGTCTGCTTTTCTCTCTGTAACGGCTATGAGGAGATGGCGAATGTGAAGAGGAGCGGGACGAGCTGGAAGAGGGACTCCTTTGAGAAAACACATTTCTGTAGTTGCCCAGCCGAGCCCCACCCCTACCTCGAGTGGCTCCCCCTCGACCAACAGTGTTCTCTTGAGAACGTTGAGGTGCTGCCTCCCAACGGGACTGCCTAGGTTTCACCCTGAAGAGAGACAGTTTAGCTTTCCTTCTTCCAAAGTATAAAAGAAGACTAACATCAACAAGAATGCACCAAGATAAAGATGCAACTCACTCTGGCAGAGGTTCTCTAGTCCAGTCGATGGTGAAAGCTGAGCCATCCTGAAGTCTGCTCTGTAAAATTTCCTTTAGCACCTTTTCTGTCCTGTCTTTGTCTTCTTCCGTCTCACAAGCCGTGAAGCAACGCTGCACATACTCCTTCATGGCTTGAGGCCAGTCTTGAGGCCTACACATACACATACACACACACTTATGTCACAATGACAGTCTCTCCATCTGCTCACTGAGGTTTTTGTGCATTACATCTAGGGAGCATAGATAATTTTCCGCTTATTCCTTAAAGCACAGTAAATTATGTAGCATGGCTCTGTATGCATCAAGTCTCACCCAGTTTGAGGAGCTCCTGCAGTGGTAGCTGTTGTTACTGAAGACACAGAAGTTGCTGATGTGGTTGTGGTGGAAGTAGATAATCCATTTGCCTGATCGCCAGCTCCAAAATTCTGATTGCTCATTACATATGGGCGTTTCTGGATGTTAAACTTCACACCTCCGGTTCCAGGAGCCTCTGTGGGTTGGGACAGAATTATAATTCACTGTACCATCAACCTACATCTACCAACCTACTCATTATTCTATAGCTATGGCAACCTGACCTTATCTAAAATAGCATCTTATTTCTGGGACTTCCCAGGCATTCCATTTAATATGACCTGGTACCCTTCCTTAACCAATTGCATATCAGTGTTGTGCGGATCATGTTTGTCCTACTTGTATCACTAGGAACTACATTATTAGTATACATCCAAGTCCATCATTTAGTATAAATCCAAGCACACTTACGTTTCATGCGGTTCCACATCTGCTGCCCACCTTTGTTCACATTTACATTATTGGCTTTCTTGCTGGTATCCCCCCGACCTGCTCCTCCATATGGGCCCGGTGCTGTCCCCTGCTGCTGCTGGGATGTTTGGTAGCTTGTAGCCTGGAAACCCTGGTAACCCGGTCTACTCTGCCCATAACCGTAAGTCCTCACAGGACTGGAGTCGGTAGGGCTATAAGGCAGAGCTCCATTAGGGTTGTAAGGGGATGGGGAAGGAGGTGGAGGGTACTGAGAGTTGGGTGGGGGTGGTATGGGCGGTGGAGGTGGAGGAGGAGGCTGTTCTGTGCCTGTGGGACTTTGTGGAGGAGGCTGGGGGACATCAGAAGGCGGAGGCTGTGCTTCACATGGGTAACCAGAAGTCTGCTCCTTCAATCCAGCCATGCCAGTGTGCTGACAGAAAACAGGCAGAGATGGGCCTAATTGTTACACAACCTTACAGTGCACGTGTTTTAGTCCAGAGAAAAACAAATTTTGTGCAGACAGAGACCTTATTTAGGTGTGCAATTGTGAATGTTCTTTATCTAATGTCTGCTTCACATTAATATTTTTATCAGACATTGTGTCTGACAATTTTTTATTTTATCAGACACTTTGAATTTATAAATGGTCAAACCTGGTATTTACCGGCTAACGGAAACTCTGTACCAGACATACCCACCATGTTGTCCACCCTGCTGGAGACAACAACTTATCCTTTTCAGTGCCTAATAATCAGTGCTCTATTCTAAACACGGGACAGCATGTGGCTGGATATTTTTCTTAAACCAGGAGGAATCTGTTTAAAAATCCCAGCAATGCTGCCACACGTAATAAACACCACCAGATGCAAAATGCATGATTGTTCAAAAATATACTTCTACATATTTAATATCTCCTACTCTGTTAAAAAAATTACCTGTGTAGTGGGAGTTGTCGATTGTTGGTAGGCTCCTGGAACGCCATACTGACCGGGGGGATATGGTCCACCATACTAATAATTAGAAAACAATTCTATCAGTATACATTCTGGATACTTCACATTTTATAAGTACACTATAGAACCACTGTGCAAGTATACATTAGGATAAAATATCAGTACAAGCCTTATTACGGAATTGTAGGTTTTTATGGCACATAAGTTTTGTAGCCCTCATTTGTATTTACCGGAGGCACTGGGTAGTAGTAGTTGTAGGGGTAAGGGTATCCCGCATATTGTTGCTGGTTCTGTGGGTACCACTGATAGTATGGCTGGTGTTGCTGCATTGCAGAAGTGTCGGTCACTGCTGCTTGATACTGTCCAGCCTAAAAAACAAACAATAAGCTACTGAAAACATACCACACCACTTTTAATACTTGAATGCCTGATCTGCTTTAAGAATCTATCCCAATGTGTCTTCACTTTAATATTCTCTTTCTCTCCAAGACATATTACCACACCACTACAATTAAATTCTTTAAACCATCCTTCAAATGAACAGTATTTGTCAGTGACAAAACAAAACATGTGCCACTTTATTATTTGATTGAATGGTATCCAAAGTAAGGATCATGGACAATTAAATGTGAATGTTTAAAAATTGGACAATTTAAGCATGGTGAAGCGTTCAATGTTACAGCAAGCAACGGTCGTCTTGCCTATACGACTCATACGCTGAAAGTCCAGGCCTGGGCAATAATGATATAGTGGCCTTAAATAACAGAAGGACAAATAACTTTTAATAATGGCTATGTCCAAAATAGCATACTACCCTACTACACAGTAGGTGAAAAGCAGTACGCCAGAGGGGTAGTATGTCCGAATTCTCAGTAGGCGAGAAACAGTAGGCCAGAAATACCCAGAAGGCTACTGCTTCCGGCAAAATTTTGCAGTATGCAACTGATGGACACTACACCAGTCAAAAATAATGCAAAATTACGCCAGTCAAAAGTAATGCAATGGGACTGGTGTGGACGAGCTTAGGGAAAATAAATAAATAAATAAATAAATAAATAAATTGCAGAAGACTCCAAGTTGACTCTTTAAGTATTAAACCTTGGTTAAACAGGATTTGTTTAACAATACCCGAATAAATTGTTAACTTGTTGAAATTGTTAACTTCTTGTTTGAAAACTTTTTTTGTGATCTCCATCATGCCTTATCCGGCCAAGCCAACGGCAACGAATTTACCTCTGCCTGTTAACACTGCCCACATTAAACTGCTAACTCAGTTAACTTTCCTGATGTGCATTTTACCGTTAGTGCGGTTGCTTTAATCTGGTGGTCCCTTTAAGATTTTTGTGTTTATGATGACGTTGAAGGTCACATGACAATGCCAATATGGCAGATGTAGTATGTCCGGGAATGTACTCACACTACACACACATACTGATTAGGACGTACTGTTTCAACGGTCACGCAGTAGGTACTGCATCGAATGCAGGACATACTGTCACAGTACGCGATTTTGGACGCAGCCTATGTCTGCTAAAATATCATAGTGGTTACTAATTTCTCTCTTTTGATATCTCAAAACAACCCAGAACTGTAAGGAGAAAGAAACACAAGCCAAGAAAGTGAGGATTAGGCTACACATGCACCAAACATCTTCCTCTACCTAAAGGGTTTTTGCTTATAACCGTGCTTAGCCTGTGTGCATGCAGCCTAACCTGTGTGTTGATGTGGTTATTTGCAGATGTCTTGGTGGAGCCCTGGCTCTTGCTGATGGAGGCCAGCGCTTGTCTGGCCTTCTCCCACTCAGGGTTTTCATGAACAGTCGCATCTGTTGCAGCACTGCCCCCATATGGCCTGGAGATCGGGAACATGATAAATTTAGCAGTTTATAATTAGTACCTTCACAAATTTCTACTCAAATAAGTACCTCAAATAGAATACCATGTTACAAATTGGCTGCTCCTTTTGAACAGAGTTATTATACTGTATAAAAGAATATGTTTAATGGAATATAAGTAACATGCTCTAATTAAACAGATCGATCTAAAACAACTAGAACTGTGGGTCAGACTAAGTAGCCATCTACTGGCCCTTATTTAGCTACGGGATAAAGATTCGATGATGAACAAAATGTACAAAAAAACAAAAACAAAAAAAAACACAACACCCAGAAAGGCGTTAGCTAGACAAAGCTAGCATAAGCCGGTTTTTCGCTGTTCTATTGTAGATTACGTTACGTCAGCTAAGCTACGACAAAGATGTAACTTCGTGTTACTCAGTAACCTCAAATTATTTACCAGAAAAACGAAAAGACGCAGAAAAGCAAGCCACTACTTCCTAGAAAATTTTCAGCTAAACGCACTTGATAAAAAGCGAATACTTTACCAGTTCGCCGTCGGGGTCTGCGGTGTCGTATTCGTCGCCATTTTGCTGCGGGCAAATTCGCTGTGCTAGCAAGCTGGCTAAAGAGGCTGCTCAAAAAGGCCAGTCAGCCAACCAGCTATTAGCTTTACTAAAAATATTTGCAAATACAAAGACCTTGAAGATATTTTGCCAATTCAACTCGAAAAAGATGTCAAATAAAGTAATAAAACCATGCAAGTAAACAAAATACAACAGATTTTAAGCCATATTAAAACACGACGTCGCGAGAGAGAAAGTCAACACCTAAAACAAAATGGCTGTCGGTGATTCAGGTGACGTTTCACACAAACTCCCACCGGGGGAAAAGTCCCGCCTCCTGAATGTGTGTGGTGATTAGTACAAATATATTTAGTAGAAATAAAATTGCCCCTGTGACGAACTTGGGTTCGTCTGATCATAATAACCAATTTGTGTAGACATATGCGATTATTTAATTGCACATAGTTTCGTTAAAATTGTAATAAATAAAGAAACAAACAAATGAATAAAACCCAGCATGGTCTGACCAGCTGCCAAAACACAAGCCAAGCTGGTCCACTAACTTTACCAGCTGGTAGGTTATTTTCTATCTTCATTATTCATTGACTAAATTGATCAATAAATGTTTGAGATGTTCTAATTGTGCTGATGTTGCGTTATTTTCTTTAAAATATTTTTGGTAGCTGGTAGCTGGCCAGACCAGCTTGATTTTCAGCAGGATTTCAGAATTAATATGAAACCATATCAATATACACAAACAATTATTTTATTAGTCCATGTGGATGTTATGGCCTGTCTTTACATTTGATTTTCTTTGACTGATTATTAATTATTATATATATATATATATATATATATATATATATATATATATATATATATATATATATATATATATATACACACACACACACAGTGGGGGAAAAAAGTATTTGATCCCCTGCTGATTTTGTAAGTTTGCCCACTAACAAAGAAATGATCAGTCTATAATTTTAATGATAGCTCAGCTTGTTACCTGTATAAAAGACACCTGTCCACAGAAGCAATCAATCAATCAGATTCCAAACTCTCCACCATGGACAAGCCCAAAGAGCTGTCCAAGGATGTCAGGGACAGGATTGTAGACCTACACAAGGCTGGAATGGGCTACAAGACCATCGCCAAGCAGCTTGGTGAGAAGGTGACAACAGTTGGTATGATTATTCGCAAATGGAAGAAACTGTCAGTCTCCCTCGGTCTGGGGCTCCATGCAAGATCTCACCTCGTGGAGTTTCAATGATCATGAGAACGGTGAGGAATCAGCCCAGAACTACGCGGGAGGATCTTGTTAATGATCTTAAGGAAGCTGGGACCATAATCACCAAGAAAACAATTGGTAACACACTACGCCGTGAAGGACTGAAATCCTGCAGCGCACGCAATGTCCCGCTGCTCAAGAAAGCACATGTACAGGCCCGTCTGAAGTTTGCCTGAATGATTCAAAGGAGAACTGGGTGAAAGTGTTGTGGTCAGGTGTGGTCAGATCTCTTTGGCATGAACTCAACTCGCCATGTTTGGAGGAGGAGGAATGCTGCCTATGACACCAAGTCATAACACCATCCCCACCGTCAAACATGGAGCTGGGAACATTATGCTTTCGGGGTGTTTTTCTGCTAAGGGGACAGGACAACTGCACCGCATCAAAGGGACGATGGACGGGGCAATGTACAGTCAAATCTTGGTTGAGAACCTCCTTCCCTCAGCCAGGACATTGGAAATGACCTTAATGACTTGGAGAGGATCTGCAAAGAGGAGTGGGACAAAATCCCTCCTGAGATGTGTGCAAACCTGGTGGCCAACTACAAGAAACATCTGACCTCTGTGATTGCCAACAAGGGTTTTGCCACCAAGTACTAAGTCGAAGGGGTCAAATACTTATTTCCCTCATTAAAATGCAAATCGATTTATAACTTTTTTTGAAATGCATTTTTCTGTATTTTTTTTTGTTGTTATTCTGTCTCTCACTGTTAAAATACACCTACCATTAAAATTACAGACTGATCATTTCTTTGTCAGTGGGCAAACGTACAAAATCAGCAGGGAATCAAATACTCCCCCCCCCCCCCACTGTGTTTTTTTATATATATATATATATATATATATATATATATATATATATATATATATATATATATATATATATATATTTTTTTTTTTTTTTTTTTTTTTTTTTTTTTAAACTACAATCACATCATAGGCCTATGCTTGGAGATTTAGCCATTAAACTTAAACTCAACACAGGTGAGGGGAAGAAGTGGCCACCAAACTACTAGTCATCCCGTAATACATAGTGCCCCAAAAGTATCCATACATGGGGGAAATAAACAGTTTTTAGCTTTTTTTCCAGATAGCCTTTAATAATGCCTTTGACAAAAAAAGAACGTATTGAAATCATTTTCATGGCTGGATCAGGAAGCTGCCACAAGGTTGTGATGGACTTTAACAGGAAATATGGCAAGCACATCACACACGACACTGTTGCCAAACTTATTATCAAATTCAAAAAGAAGTGTTGTGCAGCAACCCAGAAGTGGATGTCCACGAACATCCACTGACTAAGGCACAACCGACATGGTGCTGGCAAACATAGTCCCCTATGTATGGAGACCTTTGGGACACCCTGTATTTTGCTCAGTCAGGCACTTAGTGCACTATGATTGGATAAATTCAATGAGGTAATTACTTTTATTAATTTTTCAACCTGAATCGGTCATGTCATTTGTCCTTTACAGAAAAGCATCCAGTCTTTTCCCATCGCATAGGTAATTCAGGTGCTTGTTCAGTCCTTTGTCAAGACTATCTCAAGACTGGACTACTGCAACCCACTCTTTGCACGTCTTCTCCTGAGTGCCATCTGAAATCTGCAACTGATCCAGAATGCAGCTGCAAGACTTTTTTCAAGTTCTCCCACATTACCCCATTGCTGCGTTCCTTCCATTGGCTTCAGGATTAATCCTCTGATGTTTGCCAAAAGCCAAAAAAATGGCCAGCCTCATCCATCCTAACTGAAGGTATTTATCACACTCCCCTCTGCACCAGTCTCCTTCTGAGCATCTAGCATAGTTTGAATGGACCCACCATCCCTCAAGAAACAAGGAAGACCTACATCAAGACTTTTCTCTGTCCTGGCACCCAGGTGGTGAAATGAATTTCCCCTGGCTGTCCAAAACGCTGAGTCACAGTGGGTGGTGCAGTGGGTAGTGTGCCTCACAGCTTTGGGTTCCTGGTTTGATCCTGAGCTTGGGACTATGTAGGCTTTCTGTACATGTGTCTGTGTGGGTTTCCTCTGGGTTCTCTGGTTTTCTCCCACTTCCCAGAAATATGGCAGTAGTTATATCATATACTTTATGTCAAAAAATGATTTATGACCCCTCATGTCAGTCTGACAGTTCAGCCCAACTTGTAAGTTATGACCCCACCAGTCTTCTGTCTGTGTGTATGTATGTGTGTGCGTGCGTGTGCGCGCATGTGCGTGTGCGTGTGTGTGTGTGTGTGTGTGTGTGTGTGTGTTAATGGTTTTTACACCCCCGCTATGTGCGTGTTGAAAAAGCTATTGATTAAATAAATAGTTGTGGATAAAACATAGAAGAGGCTCCGTAACACCCATACGGCGTCTGGTCCACGAGTTTCCCAAACCCTTAGAAGGACGATGTGTATTTCAACAAGAATACGTGTTGAAATGAGTGGTGTCGTCTTTTGTGTCAGTGTGGGGGAAAACAGGGGTGTTATCAAAAACCGAAGACCATCCCTTAAACCCTCCCCACCAACGTTTCTGTAAGGTACATAAATCACGAAAAGCTCATGTCACTGTCATGAAATGTGTATAAATTATGACTCTAGTGTCACTCGCGAGAATGTGTGTGAATTATGACCCCCTTGAACAGACAGTTTGGCGAGCGCTGTAATGTAGAACTTTTTTCCCCGTATCCTGGAAGTTTGTTCTTTCCCAGTGTGTGTGTGTGTGTGTGTGTGTGTTTCACGAAAGTATTATGAGGGGGTTTTACACCCCTGCTATGTGTGCGCGTCCTGAGAACTGGTGTTTAAACATTGATTAAACAATCACCCCCGACCTTGCCTGTATCCTGTCTGTGTGTGTGTGTGTGTGTGTGTGTTTCACGAAGCATTATATGATAATGAGATGTTTTTTACACACATGCTATGTGTGTGCGTCCTGAGAACTGTTGTTTAAACATTGATTAAATTATCACCCCCGACCTTGCCTGTATCCTGACTTTCTATGTGTGTGTGTGTGTGTGTGTTTCACGACGCATTATATTATAATGAGATGAGTTTTACACACATGCTATGTGTGTTGTGGCCAGAGAAAAGCGATGTTTTTATGAAAACGTGGTCGGATCAATGTTTTTGTTAGTTTGTTTGTAAAAGTGTTTCATGAAATGGACAAACTGGTGTATTGTGAAATTGTTGAAACATTTGTTGATTACGTTGAGAAAAACTCTTGTTCACTTTACTGAACTGAAACCCCCAAACATTTAAAAACCATGTGAGTTATTCTTTGTGGAATCGAATCTGAATATCCTGTCATGGTGCACATTTAACGAGGAATATGCTGCGTTCATTCTTAACTCATTTTAGCCAATAATACTTTTTATACAATCATCACATTCAGTAATACAGATAACTGGGGTGAATTGAATACATGGTCATCTGGGTAATTTGAATGTGTTGATGGCGAACTAGTGGGCGTTTTCTGTTTTTACTCTTCTTAGACGAGTGTCAGATAGCATGCGGTAATGGGCCCGAGCTCGGCAGCCCCGCGGTGCCTGCAGCTCAGACAAGGCATCAGCATGTATTATCCGGGGCCGAGTGTGGCCCACGGCTCGCTCTGACACGTGTGTTTTTGTTACGGCGGTAAAGTACTGGGGGGGCCGATTCTTGTTCACCATAACTAGCCCGGATCTGGCTTTAGAGTCTGGGCCACTTCTGGCGATGACTCGGCTTGGTTCAATCAGATGCCCTAATATTTATAACAGTAGCAAATATATTTAGATATAATGCAACATATTCTTTTATATGTTTTTATTTATTATAAACACACGTCGTTGTGCTCTCAGGTGATTTCATCTTCACTCACACAGCAGTGGGAGGGGTCTTGTACCTGTAGTAGTGGGAGATGGCAGCCATGTTTGTGCGGGTAGGACGCGAACAAAACAAGAGTTATGGGACCATTTAGATAAAACAATAGGGGTAAGCATCGATTCACATTTACTTTTCGAGTATTGTACTTGCAGATGTTCATAAAGGAACTTGTAAAAAGTGAATGTTCACGCTGCACTAAACTTTGACGAGCAGCACTCTGACCCGTGTATATACAAGTAGAAAGAGCAGGTTGTTTGTATTTGTATTTTTACTTTCCACACTCTTCTTATTTTTATGAACACAATTGAATTTTGCAAACGTTGTTTTTATTCCATATTTCTTCAGGGACAATAAAGGTTTTATGAGAGTTACGAGGATTTGTTTTTATTATTAAGTAATAGGCTACTATAACTCCACGCATTTTTTTTTTCAGTGGTGGCTTTTAAGCTGGGCAGATGAACGCTGTCTGTATATTCAAACACCGGTAACCTTTGTTATTACACATATATTTCACAGAAAGACTTGTGTAAGTTTTAAGTTTACATTCATACTGAGCTTGAAAATGGTACATAGAGGACTAATTTCAAATCTTGCATAACACTGATGTGTTTCTGTAGCCGGTGGAGACTGATAAAGGTGTCCACGCCTCGAGGTTCTGGATCAACAGGTCGGTTTTGGAATTCAGTCAATTTTACTGTTTAAAACATTATTCACAGTGTTACTGTAGAGTTTAGTTAGGTGACCGTTTTTAGGTGAACTGATATAAGCCTTTTTAAAAACACGACTGAAACGAATTAAAATGGATAAAAGGTTTCTATAAAGACAAATTGGCATTTTTAGTTCCCCAAAGAACCTTTTAAGTGGTTGTTAAAAAATGTAACTATTTCGGACTCTTTGATTGTACAGCAAGGTTCTATTTGTTTTATTTATTTATTTTATTCTTATTTTTGTTTGTCAGCTTACAGCAAACAATCTTGTTTATCATGCAGCTTCATGTTAATATATAAATAGACTATTTTTCATATTAGTTGATGTTCATAATGTGTTAACTGATGTTAACATTCAGCTTTTAAAATAAAAATGTTGGTAACACTTTGAAATAAGGTTTTATTTGTTAACATGAAATAACGATGAACAAAACCTTTTCAAACACTGTATCTGTTAACATTAGGTAGAGTTCATTACACAGCCCTGCATCTAGAAAAAAAGTTTATGCTGTTTTGCAAATCACACTTGTTTTTACCTATTTTGGTCACGTTGAGTTCAAATATGCCACTGAAAATTCCCTATCACGTACAGTTTTCCCACAAAATAAGAATGAAGTTTTTTTTTTATAATTGTGCTATGTTTATATTGCTTTCAGGGTTTTATTTAAATTGGTAGAAGCTGTCAAATTTCACTATTATTATTTATTAATTACAACAATGGGTACACAAAACATAACACATGTTTACAACATCAGACAAATAGCAGACAAATAGTCTGTGAAACGTTGTGTTGTTCTAGAGCAAAACTAACACCATATCTGTACTCAGCATCTAAGTATTAGTAAGAAACAACTATCAGATCCTATTCAGTAAATCTGATGCAGGGTGGCGTTATGAATTAATATGAAAGAAGAATTGTATTTTTATTAAGTAGTATTAACCAGGATGAATAAGTTCTGTAAAAAAATAGTTCTTTGTTAGGTCATGTTAGTCAGTGCGTTAACGAATGGGACCTTATAGTAAAGTTATGCCAAAGGTGTTATTACAAGCGGGCAAATGCTTGGTTTGACCTAATAGAACAGATCCAGATTTCATGATCATGTATAAAATGGTGTAAAATGTGAGTATAAAATAGATAAATCACAAGAGAGGGCAATTTGTAGTACATCAGTCTTTCTATATGTCTGCATAGAGCTTGACATAATGGGGGCTGGTTCGCAGTACATCAGTCTTTCTATATGTCTGCATAGAGCTTGACATAATGGGGGCTGGTTTGCAGTACATCAGTCTTTCTATATGTCTGCATAGAGCTTGACATAATGGGGGCTGGTTTGCAGTACATCAGTCTTTGCCAGTGTGTGCAGATTATTGCCAATGGCAGACTGTTGTTTATGATTCAAAGTGTGAATGTATACCATTTTAGGAATGTTACCACTTGACTCAGGCCACTGCAGAAAATAAACTGCTGATAACTTTTCAACACACTTGAGCTTTTTCACTCCTTTAATTACTAATTGCTTCATAACCGATGAAACAGTTTGCTGTTTATGTCTTTATTCCGGCTTTTTAACAAACACACCAGCGTCCTCTCACTTTACACTGACAAATTTGTTGACGTTATTTAATGCATCCACTTTAGTTAATGCATTATCTAACATCAACCAGCAATGAGCAATGTATTTTACAGCATTTATTCATATTGAACAATTTTTAACTAACTAGTATGTTAACTAGTGTGTTTTTCATATTGCTTTAACTAACGTTAACAGATACAACATCAGTAAATGCTGTAGAAGTATCGCTCATTCAAGTGTTTCTTTCAAGGAGTTCATGAAAAACGTATTTCAGGGTGTTGTTTAAATGTAAACAATGAGGTGTGCATGTGTAGAGCAGTTAACTGTTTAAAATACATAAAAAGACCAGAGCATTTTTTTTCTTTTTCTTTTTTCACACCCTTTCTGCCTTGTCAGCTATAGGCTATTTTATTTAGATTTACTGTCTGACCCCCCTTATAGCATTATTTTCTGGGTGTGGGAATTAATGATAGCTAGCATCAATAAGCATAATTTTCAAGATGATCCCATGTCAGTTTGCCCACATAAATCTGATTACTGTTTTGGCATATGTAAGACATATGAAATTTCACACATAGGCATAAGGAATTTGTCGAATGCAGATGCAGTATGGTATTCAAAAACTTTAACCTGTCTGTATCTATCATCTCTCTAACTGTACCTATCATACCATTAAATAAATAAATAAATAAATATTTATAATATGTAATATATTGACCTCTTTGTTCTTTTCAGAGGTGGACAGTAACAAAGTACATTTACTTGAGTACTGTACTTAAGTACACTTTTTGAGTATCTGTACTTTTTCTGGAAACCTGTGACTTTTACCTTAACTACATTTGAAAGACAAATATCGTACTTTTTCACATTTACATTAACGGACGCTATGTGAGAACATGGTCCTAAAAACAATGCAAAGTTAATTTTGTACATGAAATATTATTTTATTCACTTCACAAGTTCACATATTGCCCAACAGGGCCCTTCAAACAATACAGGAATAATACAATCTGCATGAGCTTTTTTAACAACATAAGTTGATCAACATGTTCATCATAAAACCAAAAGTCACAAAGACACAATATTTCAAGACTTCATGAACAGGCCAACACGGCCAAACAGCAAGGCCCCCAAATAAACCGCCAAACTTCTGAACTAGAAAACGGAGAATGCTTCAGGTACAGATCCTGAACCATCCGAGGGTCCAAGGAGTGGTTAGATATATTGAAAAGAACCAGAGGTGGACAAAGTACAGATACTACAGGTCACATATTACTCCATTACAAGTGAAAGTTGTAAAGACAGATTTTTGCTTTTTAAAAGTACTTGAGTATCAGAAGTAAATTTCCATCTGTACCTTACAGAAACGTTGGTGGGGAGGGTTTAAGGGATGGTCTTCGGTTTTTGATAACACCCCTGTTTTCCCCCACACTGACACAAAAGACGACACCACTCATTTCAACACGTATTCTTGGTGAAATACACATCGTCCTTCTAAGGGTTTGGGAAACTCGTGGACCAGCCGCCGTATGGGTGTTACGGTGCCTCTTCTATGTTTTATCCACAACTATTTATTTAATCAATAGCTTTTTCAACACGCACATAGCGGGGGTGTAAAAACCATTAACACACACACACACACACACACGTATGTATGCGCATACACACGCACACGCACGCACATACGCACGCATGCGCATACATACACACAGACAGAAGACTGGTGGGGTCATAACTTACAAGTTGGGCTGAACTGTCAATCAGACTGACATGAGGGGTCATAAATCATATGACAGGGGGGTCATAAATCATTTTTTGACATAAAGTATATGATATAACTACTTATGGCAGTAGGTAGATTGGCACCTACATTGTGAATGAGTGTGTGAATGTGTATGCATGGACCCTGCAATGGACTGGCATCCCATCCAGGCATTTTCTAATAATTTCCTTGGTCTGTACTGATTTCTTCTGTTTTTATGTATATCTCATACTAAATTGGTTCAAGAATTAAAACAAAATCTAAGATAAAACAAAGGAAACCTGAGTAAACACAAAATACAGTTTTAGTATACAGCAATAACAGCATTAAGTCTGTTGGGGTAGGTTCCTACCAGCTGTGTACACTGTTTGGGAGTGCTTTTTGCCCATTCTTCCTGGCAGTCTAGGTTGTTGAGGTTGCGTGGATGATGCTTGTGAACCACAATTTTCATATACAGTGCTGTGAAAAAGTATTTGCTTTCTTCTGTTTTTGTGTATATCTCATACTAAATTGCTTCAGAAATTAAAACAAAATCTAAGATAAAACAAAGGCAACCGAGTAAACACAAAATGCAGTTTTTAAATGATACTGTTATTTATTGAAGCAAAAATAAGTGATCCATACCAACTGGTCCTGTGTGAAAATGTATATGTCCCCGTAGTTACTAATTCCAGCTGGTTCAAACCTTGTTCAATCAAATATATCAGTCTGGGAAGGGTTACAAAGCTATTTCAAAGGCTCTGGGACTCCAAAGAACCACAGTGAGAGCCATTATCTCCAAATAGAAAAACTCACAGTAGTGAACCTTCCCAGAAGTGGGTGACCTTCCAAAATTCCTCCAAGAGCACAGCAACTACTCATCCAGGAAGTCCAAAAGAGCCAAGAACAACATCAAAGGACCTTCAGGCCTCTCTTGAATCAATAAAGGTCACTGTTCATGACTTCACTATCAGGAAGACACTGGGCAAAAATGTGATCCATGGAAGAGTGGCGAGGCGAAAACCACTGCTAACCCAGAAGAACATTAAGGCTCCTCTGAATTTTGCCAAAACACACCTTGATGATCCTCAAACCTTTTGGGAGTATGTTCTAGGTAATTGAGGGAAAACGGCTCTCTACCAGAATATCCTAAAGGAGAATGTCCGGTCTTCAGTCCGTAAACTGAAACTCAAGCGCCACTGGATTATGCAGCAAGACAATGATACAAAGCATAGGAGTAAGTCCTAGTCCTAGAATCAAGTGAAAGACTGATGTCCAGTTATTGGAAGCATTTGGTTGCGGTTATTGCTGCTAAAGCTGGCACAACCAGATTTAAAGTTTAAGGGGCAATTAATTTTGGATTAATGTTGGTTAACTTTTTTTGCATCAATAAAAATAAATAAAAACAACAACAACTGTATTGTGTATTTACTCAGTTTACCTTTGTTTTATGTTGTATTTCGTTTGAAGATCTAAAACTATTTAGCATGAGATATACACAAAAACAGAAGAAATCAGGGTGGAGTAAATACTTTTTCACAGCACTGCACTAAGGACGTAGGTCTTTAATGCCACTAGACATAATTATGTGGCATGTTAACATGCCACCAATAGAAGGCAACACATTCAGTAGAGACCCACAGGAACCATTACAGCTTCCATTAAAACCAATACAATTCACATTATAACCATTACAAATTCTATGAGGGTTTCTATTTTTTTTTTTTTCAGCAGGGTGCACAGCTGCTTCGAGTAGAGCTTTTAAGTTCCCAGCTTTCCCTGCACCATGCCATCATGCTCATTTATGTGGCTTTTAGTTAATCTATAGTTGTAAACTTCAATTCTTATTTAGTAAGTACGAATAAATAATACTACTTATTTTTTCCTCTAATGCCCCCACATCCATATACAGTCTGCAGAAAACTGAAAGACTGAAAAAAAAAGCGTTTAAAAGCTCTCAGTAGTTCAGGTGAAAGGAGGGAACTTGTTCCATAGGGCTCAGAGTACAGCCTCATGGCACAAAAGAGAACATTACAACGGGACACGTCGGACACGTAGCACAACGCCTGCTCAGTTTTCCTTCGTTCTGATTGGTTCGCTTGACCCAGACAAAGATTGAACGACAACGCGTTTTGTCCAATAAAAGCATAGTAAACAAATAATACCCCGCCCACAGCCTTGCTTTCATTGGACAGAAATACTTTCACTCTTTCTGTAAGTTTCTTATCGGTCGAACCACTCACAAAGAGGCGGTACAGGCTTTGTTGTTGTTTTTAGTAGTGGGTTTGGGTCGTCGACGTTTTGACGTTTTTTTAAAAACAGTCCGCTCTCGAAAAGAATTCTATATTTCAGGATCCTGACATCTTTGTCTTGTTGACGCCTAACGGAAGGGTTTTTTTTTTGTTTGTTTGTTATTAGCTGAATCCCTCTGCTGAGGAAAAAAAGGTGGGTTATTTGTAATTTCGTCCCATCTCGTCCATATGTAGTGCAGAGAGTAATATAAAGATGGTTTGACATCTTTTTTGAAATAACAAGGCTAATGTCATTCCTTTGCCGTAGACCGTTTGCTCGTGCATGTCAGGACAGATTATACATCACGAAATTTCAGGTGACACATGAGCGACAGACTAGCTGTCTGTCTCCAATTCAGCCCACCAACTAATTCGCTAATTAATTAATCGATTATTAATAGTAACTAACTAAATAACTGACTCGGGTAGGAAGGAAGAGAGGCAAGCTAAAACTTTAAAACTTTAAAGCCTATGCACTTACAGTATGCATTTGTATACAAAAGTATTTCTTCCTGTTCGATTCCAGGGTCTTGAAGGAGATCCAATAAAACTTTATTTCATTTGTACATTTTCTCTGCTTGAATACACAAACTGGAGATCACAAAATAAGTTTTAAAATAGTCAACTTTAAAAGTGTTTTAATAGGTTTAAAAGGTTACAGTACTGTGCAAAAGTTTTATTTTATGAACCAGTCTTACAGTTAAGGTCATAAATTTACATACGCCTTGCAGAATCTGCAAACTGTTAATAATTTAAAAAAAACTATTTAAAAATATATTTAAAAAATAATAATATTAAAAATAATAGTAAATAATATTTATTTAAAAAAATAAAAATTGTATTTTGTTTTTTTTATTTAGTACTACTCTGAATAAGTTATTTCACATAACGGATGTTTACATACTGTATAGTCCACAAGACACAATAATAACTGAATTTACACAAATGAACCATTTTACATACGCTTGATTCTTATTACTGTGTGGTTACCTGGAGGATCAACAACTGTTTTTATGTTTTGTGTTCATGAGTCCCTTGTTTGTCCTGAGCCGTTAAACTGCCCACTGTTCTTCAGAAAAATCCTCCAGGTCCTGCACATTCTTTGCCTTTCCTGTATCTTCTGCATATTTGACCCATTTCCAACAGCGACTATATAATTTTGAGATCCATCTTTTCAGGAGGACAACTGAGGGACTCGTACACAACTATTACAAAAGGTACAAACATTCACTGTTGCTCAAGAAGGCAACATGATACATTAAGAGCCAGGGGGGTGTAAACTTTTGAACAGTATGACATAAGTTGTTATGGGAAACATTTAAATATCTTATGTAGCTTCTGAAGGGCAGTACTAAATGAAAAAGGTCTTTAAACAAAATAATAACAATTTACACTGATCATCTTGTTCAAAAGTTTACACCCCCCGGCTCTTAATGTAGTTTGTTGCCTTCTTGAGCATCGGTGAATGTTTGTGTAAAATTTTGAACTGGTTCATTTGTGTAAATTCAGTTATTGTGTCTTGTGGACTATATGTAAACATTTGTTATGTGAAATAGCTTATTCAGGGCAGTACTAAATAAAAAACAAAATGCTATTTTTATGATCCCTATTATTATTATTATTATTATTATTATTATTATTATTATTATTATTAATCAATTAATGAATTAATGAATTTTTTAGGCTAATTACTAACATTTTCCTAATTCTGCAAGGTATGTAAACTTGACCTCAACTGTAGATGTTTATGGCTTCTGCATTAATGTCAGTAGAAAAAAACATTTTAACGTCAAACCTAAATAAAAAAAAAAAATAGTTACAGGGAAAGGTTGCTAAAGAAAACAATAGAATAATAGACTTTTACATGCTGACATGTAAAATAAGACACTTTTTAGATAAAAGATATACAGTACTGTGCAAAAGTTTTAGGCACCCTATCTTTTTGGTACAAACTGTTATAGATTTTTTATTTTATGACTTCTACATTATCAAGTCAGTACAAAAAACATTATAGATTTCCACAAAACTAGCACAAAATTAAATGTTACAGAAAAATGTTTGTATGATGTTAAAGAAAGCAGCATATTACATAAGAGACACTTTTCAGAAAAAAACACAATGAAGGCTGCTGGGTTTTGCTGCAAAAATAAGAAGGAAGTGCGAAAGTCAAAGTCTCCAGAAGAACTGTGTCTGATTCTGCAAGAAGCTCAATAAAACTTACCAGCTCATTTCCTTATAAAACTGCACACATTGTACCGGAGACTACTATTTTTATTTTTATGTTTTTGTCACACCAAATATTGACTTTGTTTCATTTACTACTGTTTACTGCTCTTTATGCTATTTTTTTAAATGTAGAAACATTTAATTTCATTATTTTGAAGGCATCTTTGCTCTACAGCATTTCTTTGCATGTGCCTAAAACTTTTGCACAGTACTGTACAAGACTGTCTGAGATTTTGCATGCAGAAACAGAAGCAAGTGAAGGCTGGTGGTTGCCTTCAGAAAAAGTTGTAGGAAACAACTGATTAAATTTATAAAATTGTATGACAGGGTTACACGGAGAAGTGATGCAATCTTTAAGTCAGGGAATGCTCACATCAAATACTGATTTGATATTGGTTTGTACTTTTATTTATTTATTTATTCTTAAATATATAGACTTATAAAATATAATATAAACTTAATTCATTTCAACCGCTTTTTACTGGTCACCATGGATTGGACACCAGTCCATTGGAGGGCATTTAGAAAATTTATTTCTAAATATTTGCATTCTTTACATGTCCCTAAGACTTTTGCACAGTACTGTAATCTATGTGTCTCGGTATTAAAAGTGATTTGCAGATATGCATTTACACCCCTGTAATGATGAGGGCATTAACTCCTGTTAATAAACACAACAGCAACCAGTTCATCAGCCTCAGTATCAGAAGGTGAACTCGTGTAGACCTGCATAGTCTATAAATGGTGACGACAAGTTAAAGAACAGAGAAGTTTGTATATGGGCAAGTTTACGCATGTTTTGTTCCTTTTAAAATCTGAAAACACATGACAATAATGCTGACTTGACTTACTTTGATTCAGGATCAGTTTCTACCTACAACTATACATACACAAAAATAGATTTAAAATAAATTTTAGTGAGAGAGAGTTTGAATATGTAACAGCAGCCATTGTGGGTTTGTTATTTTTCCCTCAAACGATTTAAACTAAAGCTCACCACTAATATTTATGCACTGTGTGTGTGTGTTTCTGGTCCTCAGATGAACGGCCAGTACCAGTGCAGTGTTCCCTTCGAGGTCAGGAGGATGGAGGGAGAGAGAGTTCGTGCCAAACATCCAGACAAAATTCCGGTTAGTGTGTCATGTCAAAAACAACAATGTTTCAACAGCTTGACAGAGAGTTATTAAAGCTTAAGGATGATGGCTTCATTGTTTTATTTATGGGTTTCATTGTCATTCAGCATTGTTTCTTTTATTAGATCATTGTAGAGAGAGCCGCTAGATCATGTGCCCCTGAACTTGACAAAAAGAAATACCTCGTTCCCTCAGACCTGACAGGTAAGTGTGTCTTTCACTACTTTTATGAGGGGAGAATGTAACAAAAGTTAATTGTCAAAAATGGATTTAGTTTAAAAAGAAGAGGGGGGGGGGGGTAGGGGGTAAAAATCTGTTACAAAGAATTCAAAGCTGATTTATAAAACCGCTTTCTGTCATTCGTCATGTCTCATACCATAACATTTATATTATCATGCAAGGTTAGATGAAGGTTAGACATTAGAAAAGTGATATAATAATTTATAGCATTTTTTTTTGTTAAGTCTGCTGTCATTTTATCAAGCCAGCATTTTTTATTATGTCTGTCTAATTTATTGTATTTTGGAAGTTTTAGTTACCAGCAGTTTTCAACTATTCTTTGTGTTTACGCTTGTACGATATCATGATACGACCACGATTTTCCATTTTAAAATATAGTGATAAACATTTTAATTTCCCAGGACCATTACCCTGGGAAAGACAGGAAAACAAGAATTTCCACCACTTCCTGTTTAAGGAGCGTAGGAGAGGGCATAATAATATCATCAGCTGTGCACTCGAGAACTTGAAAATGCAGCTGTATGGTGGATTTGTAAGAAATTCTTCAGTAATGTGCAGTAAACAGTAAAAAAAAAAAAAAAAAAAAAAGCCTTAACACTACATTTTGATGTAATACTTTTACTAACTGCTTGTCTAATATCCAGAAGGCTGACATTTTCTCTATTGATTATCATCACCATTAACATTATTTGTAAGTGTTAGATTTGACACTACATTGTAGGCCTATTTAAACTTTTTGATTCCACATCTTCACACTTTTTTATTTTTGGCTAAAAACCGATGAAACAGATGTGAATTTTTTTCAGTGCTATATATACTCACCATCCACTTTATTAGGAACACCTGCATGTTCATGCAGTTATCTAATCAGCCAATCATGTGGCAGCAGCGCAATGCATAAAATCATGTCAAGAGCTTCAGGTAATGTTCACATCAGTCATCAGAATGGGGAAAAACTGTGATCTCTGTGACTTTAACTGTGGCATGGTTGTTGGTGCCAGATGGGCTGGTTTTAGTATTTCAGAAACTGCCGATATCCTGGGATTTTCACACACAACGGTCTCTAGAGTTTTACACAGAATGGTGCGAAAAACAAAAAAACATCCTGTGAGTGGAGAGTCTGCAGGCTGAAACACCTTGTTGATGAGAGAGATCAGAAGAGAATGACCAGACTGGTCTGAGCTGACAGAAAGTCTGTAGTAACTCAAATAATCACTCTTTACAACTGTGGTGAGCAGAAAAGCATCTCAGAAAGCACAACACATCAAACCTTTAGGTGGATGGGCTACAACAGCAGAAGACCACATCAGGTTCCACTTCTGTCAGCCAAGAGCATGAATCTGAAGCTATCATGGGCATAGACTCACCCAAACTGGACAGTTGAAGACTGGAAAAAAAGAGCAGGTGATTTTTGAGTCTTTGCCCATGATAGCCTTGGCTGACAGAAGTGGAACCTGATGTGGTCTTCTGCTGTTGTAGATCATCCCCCTCAAGGGTCAATGTTTTGTGTATGCTGAGATGCTTTTCTGCTCACCACGATTGTGAAGAGTGATTATTTGAGTTACTACATCCTTCCTGGCAGTTTGAAATAATTTCCTCTGACCTTTCTTAACAAGGTGTTTCCACTCATAGAACATCATAGTCGCTCACTCAATGTTTTTTTTTTTTTTTTTTTTTTCACGCCAATCTGTGTAAACTCTAGAGGCCGTTGTGTGTGAAAATCCCAGAAGATCAGCAGTTTCTGAAATACTAAAACCAGCCCTTCTGGTACCAACAACCATGCCACAATCAAAGTCACAGAGCTCACACTTTTTCTCCCTTCTAATGTTTGATGTGAACCAGAGTTTCTGCTAAGAAATTTTGGTGCCGGCTAACCTGTCTGGGAATGATAAAGTTTATCGGACAGACTGGAAAAAATCCGGTCATCTCATTTCGGTGTTTATTTTGCGCTGCAACATTTTGGACAATGCATAGTATATGTGATTGTGGTGGGCAGTGGCAGCTCAGTGGTTAAGACGTTGGGCTACTGATCGGAAGGTTGTGAGTTCAAACCCCAGCACTGCCAAGCCACCACTGTTGGGCCCTTGAGCAAGGCCTTTAACCCTCAATTGCTCATAAATGAAATAAATGTAAGTCTCTCTGTCTGGTGACAGGGCTTTGGTCGAGCGTCAGCTGTGGATGGAGAGGAGGCGGGTCAAATCGGCAGGTAACACGTGGTTCTGACCTGCGTTGGATTAGCCTGAGTTTACTTGTGTGTGTCTTTTTGTGCTTTCAGTGCCTCCCGTAACGAGTGAGCAAGAGAGAGAGAGAGAACCAGCACAAAGACTTGTGTGTGTGTTTGTATGAGGTTGAATGAATTGAATAATGTGAGCAAATCAGAGTACACGTTACAGGAGAAGCATTTGAGAAAAAAATATATATTTGCGCAGACAGAGACCTTATTTAGGTGTGCAATTGTGAACATACTATGTCTAACGTATGTCTGCTTCATGTTAATATTTTTACCAGACATTGTGTCTGACAGTTTTTGATTTTATCGGGCATTTTGAATTTTTAAGTCAAAAACCGGTATTTACCGGCTAACGGAAACTCTGATGTGAACATTAACTGAAGCTCTTGACCTGTATCTGCATTATTTTTTGCATTGTGCTGCTGCCACATGATTGAATGATCAGATAACTGCATGAATGTGCAGGTGTACAGGTGTTCTTAAAGTGGACTGTGATATACTTACAGGTGCATCTCAATAAATTAGAATGTCGTGGAAAAGTTAATTTATTTCAGTAATTCAACTCAAATTGTGAAACTCGTGTATTAAATAAATTCAGTGCACACAGACTGAAGTAGTTTAAGTCTTTGGTTCTTTTAATTGTGATGATTTTGGTTTACATTTAACAAAAACCCACCAATTCACTATCTCAACAAATTAGAATATGGTGACATGCCAATCAGCTAATCAACTCAAAACACCTGCAAAGGTTTCCTGAGCCTTCAAAATGGTCTCTCAGTTTGGTTCACTAGGTAAGCCACAAACATTCATTGCCAAAGAAGCTGGCTGTTCACAGAGTGCTGTATCCAAGCATGTTAACAGAAAGTTGAGTGGAAGGAAAAAGTGTGGAAGAAAAAGATGCACAACCAACCGAGAGAACCGCAGCCTTATGAGGATTGTCAACCAAAATCGATTCAAGAATTTGAGTGAACTTCACAAGGAATGGACTGAGGCTGGGGTCAAGGCATCAAGAGCCACCACACACAGACGTGCCAAGGAATTTGGCTACAGTTGTCGTATTCCTCTTGTTAAGCCACTCCTGAACCACAGACAATGTCGGAGGTGTCTTACCTGGGCTAAGGAGAAGAAGAACTGGACTGTTGCCCAGTGGTCCAAAGTCCTCTTTTCAGATGAGAGCAAGTTTTGTATTTCATTTGGAAACCAAGGTCCTAGAGTCTGGAGGAAGGGTGGAGAAGCTCATAGCCCAAGTTGCTTGAAGTCCAGTGTTAAGTTTCCACAAATCAGTGATGATTTGGGGTGCAATGTCATCTGCTGGTGTTGGTCCATTGTGTTTTTTGAAAACCAAAGTCATTGCACCCGTTTACCAAGTAATTTTGGAGCACTTCATGCTTCCTTCTGCTGACCAGCTTTTTGAAGATGCTGATTTCATTTTCCAGCAGGATTTGGCACCTGCCCACACTGCCAAAAGCACCAAAAGTTGGTTAAATGACCATGGTGTTGGTGTGCTTGACTGGCCAGCAAACTCACCAGACCTGAACCCCATAGAGAATCTATGGGGTATTGTCAAGAGGAAAATGAGAAACAAGAGACCAAAAAATGCAGATGAGCTGAAGGCCACTGTCAAAGAAACCTGGGCTTCCATACCACCTCAGCAGTGCCACAAAGTGATCACCTCCATGCCACGCCAAATTGAGGCAGCAATTAAAGCAAAAGGAGCCCCTACCAAGTATTGAGTACATGTACAGTAAATGAACATACTTTCCAGAAGGCCAACAATTCACTAAAAATGTTTTTTTTATTGGTCTTATGAAGTATTCTAATTTGTTGAGATAGTGAATTAGTGGGTTTTTGTTAAACGTGAGCCAAAATCATCACAATTAAAAGAACCAAAGACTTAAACTACTTCAGTCTGTGTGCACTGAATTTATTTAATACACGAGTTTCACAATTTGAGTTGAATTACTGAAATAAATGAACTTTTCCACGACATTCTAATTTATTGAGATGCACCTGTATACTGTGAAAAGAGCACCGTCTTTCGAATGAGATGTTAAACCGAGGTCCTGACTCTCTGTGGTCATTAAAAATCCCACGTCACTTCTCGTAAAGAGTAGGGGTATCACTCCGGTGTCCAGGCGAAATTGCCCCATTGGCCCTTGTCTATCATGGCCCCCTAATAATCTCCATCCCTGAATTGGCTATATCTCTCCTCTCCTCTCCACCAATAGCTGGTGTGTGGTGGGTGTTCTGGCGCACTATGGCTGCTGTCGCACCATCCAGGTGGATGCTACACACTGGTGGTGGTTGAGGAGATTTCCCCTCCATACTATGTAAAGCACTTTGAGTGTCTAGAAAAGCGCTATATAAATGTAACAAATTATTATTATTATTATTATTATTATTATTATTTACTGTTTCAGAAAGTGAGGAATGAGATTGGGGGAAGGGGCGGCGCATATTTTGAGTGACTTATACTAGTGCTACCTTTCCTGCTCAGGGGTAATTTGCATATTTCTCAGAGAGCACCATATCCGGAGCGTGCTAAACTTTCCACCACTCTGGGGTAATTTCCACATTTTCTGGTCTTTTCCATTCACAATTATGAGTCAGAAGAGAGTGCTGCTGAATGGGTGGTATTTATCCCATTCAGTTTTACTGAATTTGTTATAGACAAAAACAAAAGCAAAAAAAGGGGGAGAAACTATCGTTCTGCTTCTCATGCGCTTATAGACTCAACCCCTATTTCAGAAACTACAATACTCATAATGCAGTTCATCTAAACATTTGCCCTTTACTGCCTAACACTAGCGTACGCCGATGTTTTTGTGGAACTCCTACACAAAATGCCTAATGGTTGGCAGATCTGGTAATATAATATAATTAGCGATAAACTTTATTGGATATCATGGCAGTATAATAACATGTAGGGACAATCAATATATCATTATGTTGCTTTTTTTTTTTTTTTTTTTTTTTTTAAACTTCTCATTCTAAAGGCTAAAATGGTCAGCATAAGACGGTTGTTTTTGTCAGGTAGTTTTTATCACTTTCACCCCTCATATTAGTTACATTTAACCAAGAAACTTTGTTTTTGATATTTGGGTCTGTGCGCACATTATGTCAGTCATTGTGAATGCTTAATTTGAATTCTTGAGTAATTCAGAATAGGCCACAGAGAACAGACATCGACTTTTGACTTTTATCTTTCTGAACACTCTTTCTCTTCATGAAGCTCTTTATATACTGTTCTGTGAATAAAAGACTGATTGTATCTTTCTCACAGTTGGCCAGCTGTGCTTCCTGATCAGACAGCGAGTATCCATGAGGCCAGAAGAAGCTCTCTTCTTTTTTGTTAAAAATTCCCTTCCTCCTTCAAGCTCTCCGCTTTCTGTTGTGTATGAGGTATTATACACACACACACACACACACACACAAACACACACAACTTACAAATACATTTAATAACTATTTACACCAATCATCCTGTTCAAAAGTTTACACCCCCCTGTAGTGTGTTGCCTTCTTGAGCATCAGTGAATGTTTGCACCTTTTGTAATAGTTACAATATAATAGCTACTTTTAACATTATGATTTATTGTGAATATAGCCCATGGAATTATCCCCATTATCCAAATACTTAAAAAAAGCGCATTAAATTTTTTAACATTTATTTTTAAGTTTTCAAATCAGCAATTTAATACGGGTATGAGCTTATATTTTTGGTGGGGTAATGCTTTCTGTGTCCATGTGTATTTCAGGAACACCACGAGAAGGACCTGTTCCTGTACATGACCTACAGCAATGAGAGTGTGTACGGCGCCTGAGAGGATAAAAAGTTGGAATGGAACGACGAGGGACTTTGGCCAGTGAGAGACTTTGGGGCGTGATAGAGGAAGGGATGGAATTTAAAAAGTGGTGTGGTGTCATTTTTATTGTTTTACCACTATTAATCCATTTTGTATGAAGCTAAGCTTACACCGTTGAACATCAGTGTGGTTTGAAGGATGTAACTGGTTTGTGTTTAATTACAATGGGTTTAATTGTGTTTAACGATGAAAGTAAGGCATTGTAATGTAAATGTAAGTGATGGAGGGAGAGAGGGGATGTAAATGACATAAAAAAAGTGAGTGGGGACAGTTTCAAGATTGTGGTGCAGTACAAAATCTACCCACAATTCCATGACTTGTGTCCCAGGAGTGACTCATTTGTATTTAATGAAAATATTATTTTTTGTAAAGGTATATGATACATTTTTGTGGTCAAAAAAAAAGAGACAAATATACAGTGTTGTGCTGGTATGTTTTGTTTTTGTTTTTTTCTCATAAAAACAATTATCAAGTGGACATAAATACACAGTATGACCAAATGTTTGTGGACACCTGACCATCACACCAATATGTGCATTTTGAATATCCCATTCCAGTCCACCTTTTCTGTTATAATCTGTTATACCCTCCATTATACTGGGAAGATTTTGGAGTGTGGCAGTGGGGATTTGCCACAAGTGAATTTGGCACTGATGAGGAGGCCTGGTGCACAGTCAGCATTCCAATTCATCCCAAAGGTGTTCAGTGGGGTTGAGGTCAGGGCTCTGTGCAGGCCACTCAAGATCTTCTTCACCAACCTTGGCAAACCATGTCTTCATGGACCTCGCTTTGTGCACAGCGGCATTGTCATGCTGGAACGGGTTTGGGCCTCTTAGTTCAAGTGTAATGCATACAAATGCATACAAAGGAGATTCTATACAATTATGGGCTTCTAATTTTGTGGCAACAGTGTGGGGGGAAAACCACATACAGGATGAGTGTGATGGTCAGGTGTCCACAAACCTTTGGCCTGTATATACTGTATGTAAAATACCACAAAAACTACCTTGAGTTTGAAGTAACTAAATCACCAACATATTGCCAACATATGAGCTTTAATGAGGTCTGACTGTTAGCACTTTGAGATGTAATATTTCAAAGCAACCTAAGCAGTTATACAGAGTTTGTAAGCAGTCAGATAGTGGGTGTCTGAATTTCATATAATATGAAAAATTATTAAATGTTTCAAGGGACTATTCTCAAAGCCATGGCAGTTTGTCCAATGGCAAGGACAAATGGCATCAGCAAAGAGGAACAGTAATCACCACTATAATCTTACTTACGCCTACAGACGGACACAACTCATCCTCCATCACATTTACTATTCATGTTAAAATTGTCAAATCTGCATTTACAAAAGTATTGAATATTATCTTAGCATCAAGAAAAAAAACAAGTGTTGTAAAAATGGTGAGAAATTAGTAACGATTTGTACTGAAAAATGGAGAAACATTTCATTTTTAAACAAACCCCCTCTCAGTCCAAATTTGAGTGTAAAATATATGTAACAACAGCAATAATACAATAAATTGTAAGAGTAGTTTAATGGTGATTAAATTTTAAGACTGAATTAAATTTTACGTTGTTTTCCCCAACACAATTTTCAGTTTTAAACTATTGTTAAACCATTGTTAGAATGTGTGCAGTGCACTGGTTTAGTGTCCAGGAATTGAATGAAGGCTACTTCATGAATTAAGTCTAGTCCATCCAGATGTGTCTCTCTGAAGATGATTATTTTTCTTTCAATAATAGCACAAGTGTTTTATTCCCTTTATACCACATCAATTCGCCAATGATTACAATTTGTAAGTTGAACAATACAATAAAAGTCAACAAGAATAAAAATCACAGCTTATCATATTACAGAGAAACTGCAAAGTGCAAACTCCTCAGTCCTGTCTCAGTCCTTTCCTGTTGTGGAAAACTTACTGACTGTTACAAAGCACTTTCAATGGAGACTCCTACCAAAAAGTGTTAAATAACAATACACACAGTATTTTAATTCATTTATTTTATTAGCTTTGAATTATTGTAGAGCATCTGCCACAATTCATAGCAAGTGAGATGTTGGTATCCAAAAGATAATGTATTAGAACAAGCTCATTAATAGAAACCTGTGATTTGAAGTATTGTCAGAGCTGCAATTGCAGACAATTAATCATCATCTTCTGACCAATCAGTAAAAGTGAATTTAGCTAGGTTATTTAGTTCAGAAAGAGGGCATGCTCTACAAGATTGGTCTTGGGACACAGCAAAAATGTGGACTGCACTATAATGATTCTATAATGCAATACATCCATCCATTTTCTGTACCACTTATCCTACACAGGGTCGCAGGGGGAGTCTGGAGCCTATCCCAGGGACCTCGGGGGACAAGGCAAGGGACACCCTGCCAACCCATCGCAGGGCACAATCGTGCACACACACTATGGACAATTTGGAAATGCCAATAAACCTACAACACATCTTTGGACTGGAGGAGGAAGCCGGAGTACCCGGAAAAAATCCCCGAAGCACACTCTGCACACAAAGGGCAGAGGCAGGCCTCAAACCCTCAACCACGGAGGTATGAGGCAGATGTGCTAACCACTAAGCCACCATGCCCCCTACAATACAATACAATTACAATATAATACAATACCATACGACCCAACCCAATTAATTATTGTTATTTATACACCATTACAAGTTACCCGACCCGACCCTACCGGGTACTCCCACCCGAGTACCCTGACTAGACCATAGATGTTTAATTAATGGAACAAAAGGTTAAATGATCTAAGAGTGTGGCACAAGTACACATTAAGTTTTGATAAGGTCTAATGACCTGACCTGACCTGTGTATAAATAATAACAATTAATTGGGTCATGTTGTATTGTAGGGGGCATGGTGGCTTAGTGGTTAGCACATCTGCCTAACACCTCCTAGGGATTGTTTTTGTTTTGTTTTGTTTTTTTAAATAAAAAACATTTATTATGGAGGTTGTTTCTAATAATTGATTAGGAAAATTGCCAACCCCATAAATCAACTAAACAGAAATTTATTTTTGTCACAAGGAGTGACAATATCATTTTTCAAATTAAATGCAGCAGTGAAAGGAAGAGGGAAGTGTCTGGATGGTGTGTTAGTATAAAAGTGTCATGAGGAAGCGTGAAACAATCAAGACAAGTGGATTTCTTTGAACAGTAATTCTCCTGTTTCATTTTTTTTGTCATTCTTTTTCTTGATTACCATTGTTCATACGGACTAACATTGTGCACATACATGGATTTAAGTGTTAGCTTGTGAGGAAAATACTATTACATAAGTCCCTTTTGTCTGTTTTTTTTTTTTCCTGCCTGGCACTGGGCACTTGGGATTTTGGTTAAGGAAAGAAAACTGAAAGCACAGAAAGTGAGAGACCATGGACGCTGAGAAATTTACTGAGATGGAGATGAAAGAGCTCACACCAGCAGAAGTACAAGATGATAAGGATGCAGAGAAAGACAAAACTGAAAGAATAAGAGGTAAAAACATTTTTAAAAAATAGCTTGCATTGACAACATTCTGTACTCTACAAATGGTAATTTGGTAACTGATAAGCTACTTAGAACAAAACCTTATATTCTATCCTTATATACCCTATATATAATAGCTCCCAGTTTGTATGTTTTCCTGCTTGTACTTTTCCAGTGCCTGACTTTATCTTCCAATTCTCTCATATTTTAATCTATTCGTCTTCCACTTTTTCTTCCCCTAGAAGCTAAGAAAGAGGCAGAAGAAGAAGAACAACAACAAGAAGAAGAAGCTAATGTGTACTGCAAACTGAAGAATCCAACAGAAGAAATGTGTAGTTCGGTTGCAATGCCTGCTTCCACTCCAAAACACAATGAAGGTAAACAACACTACATCATTACATAAAATAGATATTTACTTAATTAAACAAAAGGCTCAAATGATCTAAGAGTGTGGCACAAGTACACATTAAGTAGTGTCATAAAGTCTAATGTATGAAGGTGGTTATATGCAGGGTGAATGGAGGAGATTTCAAATATATATAGATAATTTCAAACGTCTAGAGTTATCTCTGTTATCACAGTCACAGCCTCTGAAAAGAAGTTAAAAAAACAAAACAAAAACAGGAACAGACACCAGACACTGTGTGAAAATGACTTCATGGGCAACAGCAATTCAATTCAATTCTGTTCTATATTTGATGATTTTGTGATAATATGACAAATATTATTTCTCGTGAAACAAGTGTGACATGTTTTAGGGAAAAATTTGAGTGCAGAGATCTTATTAATTGTTTTTTATTTTTTAAATTCAGGCTCTTGAGTGAAAATTCAGTATACTAGTGCCTAATATACTGAGCCATACATGGGCAATTTCATTCTTCAGAAGCTCCATCTGTATTGTTATGCAGCCAGAATGATTTATTTCTATCAATTATACTATTACAATCAGTTTACTAGTTTACAGTTTACCACTAGTTGTGGAAAATAAACATCTACGCATAGAAAATTTCACAATATCAATGATTATATGTTTTTCTTTGTTAAATAGTGGGTTTGCGATCTGTTTATTTCTAGCCTTATTATGTGGAGAGTCCACCATAAAATGCCCTGTGAATTAGCTGTTACTACAGAAAATATAACACATTAGAACAAGCACATTAATATAAACCTTGCAGCCCAAACTATTGTCAGCACTATTGATACCTACATTGGGCAGGCACCCTTATCCAGAGCAACTTACATTTATATCATTTTACATAACTGAGCAGTTATGCTCAAGGGCATAAATGTGGCATAAAGCATGTTATAGTATTGAAAATGGGCTGGTTGGTATATCATTATCACTAAACTACAAGGTCGGCTCCGTTTGTCTTCCAGTAGCTGTGGCTGTATAGGCTAGACTACTGATAGTGTCTGAAAATGCTGTATAATTAGAGATACCAGGTCTTCAATATTCAAAATAAAAAATGTAATCGCAGTGATTCAGACTGTGGCCTGGTTGTTGGTGCTGGATGGGCTGGTTTCAGTATTTCAGAAATTGATGATCTCCCAGGATTTCCACGCACAACAGTCTGTAGAGTTTACACAGAATGAAACAAAAACAACAACAAGAAAAATTCCAGTGAGCAGCAATTCAATGGGCAGGAACATCTTATTGATGAGAGAGGTCAAAGGAGAATGGTTAGACTATTTAAACCACTCGTTACAACCATGGTGAGCAGAAAAATCATCTCAGAATGCACAACACACTGAACCTTGAGGCTGATGGGATACAACAGCAGAAGACCACACCGGGTTCCACTCCTGTCAGCCAAGAACAGGACCAGTTGAAGACTGGGGAAAATGTCACCTGCTGTTTTTCCAATCTTCACCTGTTCACCACTGTAGTAAAGAGTGGTTATTTGAGTTACCACGGTCTCGCCATTCTCCTTTCACCTCTCTCATGAACAAGGTGGTGAATGTATATTTCTGTAAAGAAAATTTTCCTCAAAACCACAAACAGGAACTGAAAGAGAGCTGCTCTCAGAACGTTTAGGGAACCAAAAACAAACGTTCAAATAATGCTCTTGGTGCCAAATAATGATTAGTGGGTAATAAATAAATAAAAAAAAACAGCTAAGAGAGTGAGCAGACCAATGCACTGGCACAAATACATGAAGTAATGCACAGTGCTAACTGAGGTTAAGAGACCAGAAGGTGCGTGTGTAAGAGGACCAGAGCTGTTTCACTTCATCAATTAGAGGCAGAAGCAAAGAGAAGAAATGAGGCTCTCTGGCAATAATGTTAAGACTCGGGCTCAGTCCAAAACGGCGCATTATCGTACTACATATTATTATGCTTTAATAGTGCGCCATCCTAAAAAAAAAAAGTGCAACTCGACCTTGTTGTTTCTTGACAATCCAGAAACAGTGCCCAGCACAGGCCGTGAGGTTACCATGGAGACAAGCACGGAGCCTGCCATTGGGGCATTCACTGGCTGCGCGTGCATAATTTACTGTATTAAAGAGAGAGAACAGCAGGCTTCACTGCAGACGCAGCAGAATTCAACAAACTTTGAGCGACGTTTGTATATTAAACCCGACTGAGCTACATTAAATCCCACCATGTACATCAAATTTTGTAATTTCGGACCCTACGCGGATGTGAAAGTGTCTGGGGAATCGAAGGAGGAACCGAACACAGGTGAAGGATGAAAACTAATTACACACAAACACATACTGGCTTGAGTTGTTTCTACACGCCATGGGTTGAGTTAACTATTGATTTCTTTTGTATTTAGATATTTACAGGAAAGTTCGTCTGTACAAGAGGATTTCCGCTGTTTTCACCATCCTATCTTTGCTCTTACTGGCTGTGGTTCTTGCCCTGTCTATGAAGTGTGAGTAAAGCGTTAGCGGTTAGCAGGTTACTGACTCACTAACACCAAACTAGTGCTGCTGTAAACAGCAACAACACATCTACTTCCAGCCTTGACTCAAATACAGAAAATACAACGGATGTTAGCTTTCTATAATCACTTTATTAACACTGTGGGGGGTGAAATGGAGGTGGATGCCCGTCTTAAAAAACAGCGTCTCCATTTTGGTGTATAAATATTTCTTATTTTGCACTACAGCTATGACGCCAGTATATCTATGGAGTTATAAAAGCTTATGACTATCGATTGGGATAATGCGGGGAAAAAAACAACTGTAATGCACTATTCCATTAAAGGAAATGGAAAATATGCACCCAAACCGCAAAGCTTAGCAAAGAAACAAATAAAATTTCACAAAGAAAAAGAGAGACAACATAACCTTTTGCAAATGTTGGGGATGCGTGTATTAGTACAACATAATACCGTGTAAAGTAAAAAGCATTTACCGATCCAACTTTAAAATAATGAAAAAAGAAAAAGAAGAGAATAAATCATTTGCCATTTTCCACCTCCTGTGGTGCCATTTTGGTGCTTTTTTTTGGGTTCACGCCACAAGATGGCGCGCAAATGCAACACGGCATTGATTATGACGGAGAAAATATCTGTTGATACGGAGACGAAACCATAAACTAGCCATACCTAGTCTGTTCTTCAGTATTGACATCAAATAACTCAATAATCATAAAATAATTTCTCATTTGTTAGTATTTTCTGTAATATTACAGGAAGCACATAGGCATAAGCGGAGTTGGATATGTCAGTATAAATAATTAGTTTTCTGTCAAACATTCATATTATTTGTATGTTCACTTGATGCCCAAACCTCAGTATATGAAGTTCAGTCCATCCAGAAGTGTCCAGAGAGACCTGAAGTTGAAGAACCTGAAGAATTGAACTGTAGCCGCCAGCTATGTCAGACCATGTACCCCTCAACACAGGATGTCCAAAACCGTGGTAAAACTCTATAATGTCAAATTATTTAAAAAAAAAAAAAGTACCGATTTATAATCATTCTAAATGCTCTTCACTTATAGTGATTTATTTATAATAATGCTCTATCATCCTGGTTTATCATTTGTGTAAATTCTTTGTTTATTTTTGTCATTTGTGAGCCGTATATCGAAACCTGCTGTTTCTCTACAGGGTATCGATGCACTGAGTGCGGGAAGGGCTGGTTGAAGTTTGAGAACTCTTGCTACTTCATATCTAAGGAGCGTCTAAGCTGGCAGGACAGCAGGGAGGCGTGTCAGAAAAAGGGCGGAGACCTGGTTGTCATTGACAACGAACATGTGCAGGTTAAGTAATCAGTCACTCAATCAGGCAAAAAAATGAAACTGACATCACTATTAAGGCACTTTGCGGTCAAAACACGTCATGTCATGACTATGAATTCTGTCTTTATTACTGTAGAAACATCTAACTGAGAATGGGGGCATGCTGTACTGGATTGGGCTCCGTTACTCAGAAAAGCCACAGTGGATGTGGATTAACAATACCGCACTAACCCAGAGGTGAATAATCGGTGCTTAGTTTCTCGCCACATGACTACCGCTTGCTGTTTTAGCAGCAGATGGGCAACAGTCAGTACTGTGTTGTATTTCTTCTTTT
>CM042544.1:15361755-15481755 GCA_023630585.1 Cranoglanis bouderius
AATTTACCTCGTCAGAAACCTTTGTTGTCATCCATTAAAGTGGTCAAACTTTTCACTTGGATGTTATATGGCCCCACACTTCCCACTGTGAATGCTGGCTTCTTCTTTTGGAGACACATTAATGCCTTTACATCTACAAAGATGAATAATTTATAGACAACACAGTAGCGCAAGCACATTAGGTTCTCATTAACAGTAAAAATAAAAATGCCCATCTGACTTGAAAACACTGCAACAGCAGGTTTATAACATCCTGTAGCACTCATCCCCCCCCCCCCCCCCATGAAAACGCTAAAAATTAAATAATGTTTAATAACTTTAAAGTGAAGCAAAGCAAAATCGTACCGTCCATTGTGTGGACTTCCTGCCACTTGTTGTCCTGTAAATACATAAGCAACGGTTAAGACAGCTCTTTGTTTACTGAAAAGTGTACTCTTTAATACAGGGCAGGTGTGGGAAAACACTTAAGCTTTCCATAGGACTGCCATCACATCCATGTTACGACTACTGAGAAGTTATTTAAAAAAAAACATTAATTTAAGTATCATAAAATCATAAACATGACCACTGGAATGTATTACAACTAAAAGCACTTGATTTATATGAATATAAATTTTTGGATGCTATGTAATGGTTTAACTATTTGATGATATGAACATGTCATAGAGCAGATCCCTTATTCATGTATTTCAAAGCACAGACACTATGGTATTTAAAAATCTGAATCAGGTACAGTATAACCTGTTATGATGTTATTATAATACTGTGTTTGGCCTGTTAATTTGATTTCTTTTGTTCTTGAAAAACCAATAGTATGTAGTAATTTAATTATAGTATTTGCAAAGAATATGTGCTGTCACTTCCTTCCATCTCATTACAGTACAACTGCTGCAGACAGCTGTGCAGATTGGGGACAATCAGATTGGGGACAGATCATCTTTGTAACACTGTAGAGGCTCCTCATCAAGGAAAAGAGGTCATGTTGAATTGAGGTCAACATTGATATGATGATCTGAGGACAACATGTAAGTGAGAATAAAGCAGTGATGACTTGAGGTCTCAGCATATTGGATATATTTTTTACCCTAGCTCTCTCACACACTGTTGCTTGTTGCCTGCACTGCAGCATTGCCCATAAACTTGCAGAATTCATCACTACCCTAAGCTCCACTAACATCAATAACGGAGGAAAGTTTATGCGTTGGTTTTTGTAGCTAGATACGCTATAAAAAATATCAACATGTATATATTACTTGCTACAGAGCCCCTGAAGTGTCCTGTGCAAAAAAAAAAAAAAAAAAAATCACAGCGACTTTTGCGTGCGCACGAGAAACTTTTTTCGCGTTACAGTTTCCGGTGTGTGTATTGTCTTCCGTTTGTGTCATGTCGCTCTGTGATTACACACCTTTGTTGGGAAGCAAGAACAGAAGTAATGTCTTTGTATTGAAGGCCAACTTTAAAATATATCTCTATAAATTCATGGGCATCCATGCTCTCGGTTTGTTTACGTGTAAATGAACGATGGCAATGACGCAAACGGAAGAGAGCCATAAACACACCGGAAACTGTAACGCGTGCGCACCAGAAACTTTTCTTGTGCTTACGCGAAAAGTTTCTCGTGCACACGCAAAAGTCTCTGTGATTTTTTTTTTTTTTTTGCACAGGTCACTTCAGGGGCTCTGTAACTTGCAGATTGTTTCAGTTTGAGGCAGAAAGTTAGCAATGCTTATCAGTTTTGGCTGGATTTATAGTGTATTTTCATATATTAAGCTAAGCAATCAAGACTAAGCAGTCAAGACTAAGATTAAATCAGTTATGATGTAATCAATTATGTGTGATGTATAAATAATCATGTATAAGTAATAAGGTAATGATTAATTAATATAAGGTAATGATTATGAAAAGATCATAAGGCCTAAAGGCCTAAGATCAAAAGTAGGACAGTCAAGAGATTTTATATGACTTCAGTCTGTGTGAAACTCACTGCCTGTACACTCTGTACTCTCTCTAGTTACAATTGGACCCTGTTAATGATTACTGAAGATGTATTGTTGAAATCCATGAAATTCATGCCATAAATCTATTAAATGAAACTTAAAAAAAGTTTCGTCTCGGCTTGTTACAATGGTAATAAAGTCTAACACCTTTTTGCCATCAAAAACCTCGAGACTCAGAAGTTTTTATTTTTGCGGAAGATGATTTTCCACGACATAAAATTGGTGTCACGAAGACAGGATTGGAAAGGAGCCAAGAAGTGGGAGCCGCAGCGGGCTGATGCGAATGCGAGCTGCACAAACCAGTGGCCACTAAAAAACGTAACTAATTTTGCTTTTAGATAATTAGTTTGTGTGGTTCGCTGAAGGTCAGCCTGCGATGGTAAAAACACTCTTATAAGGCTTCTCCAAATTGAACTAATCAAATTAAGCAGGGGTTTTTGATCTCAAAAAGGTGTAAACTGCATGCAGAATATATTTTGCTGTTAAGTGGGCCTTGATGGATAACAGTAAAATATATATAGGGTAGAATATATTTTTGCTGCTGAGTGGGCCTTGATGGACAGCAGTGAAATATATAAATAGGTATTTTTGCTGCTAAGTGGGCCTTGAAGGATATCAGTGAAATACAGAGGAGTATACGCAAGAGGCGTAAAATCTTGCTAAAAGGGCGGGTCACTCAAGAGGAGTATAAAATCCAGCTAAGAGGGTGGGTCACTCAAGAGGAGTGTAAAGTCCAGCTAAGAGGGCGGGTCACTCAAGAGGAGTGTAAAGTCCAGCTAAGAGGGCGGGTCACTCAAGAGGAGTGCGTGCAAGAGGCGCAAGAATACCCTTGTGGACGGGTGTTACCCATTTTTTTAGGACACTATTTAGGACACTGCCTGTGAGTCCGCTTTATATGTTATTTGTTTATCCTGCTAAAGGAGCGTTACTCTGTGTAGATAATTATCTATCTTCTGATTTCTTAAGTGTTGTCCCTGGTTTAAGGGCTCTGGAGAGTTTTGTCTCTTTCTAGGTGAGTTCCTGGTGGGGACGGCTTATCTGGAGCCTGACATAGGGAGTCTTTATTATTATTATGTGTGTTTTGGTGTAAATGTATGAATCAAAACCTTTGTATTGGAAAAAAGTGAGTAAAAAAAGGTATACTTATATGCTGTTGCATATGTAAATATGAGACAGAAGACTCTTATGTAATAGAAAAAAACTACAGAGCAGCCAAGGAATTGGTATTGTAGCTATTTTGGACATTTGCCTAATTGTTCCATTGCAATTGTCATCGTTGTGAATTGGGTAAAAAAGGTCAAAATTCTGCGGAATAACCCATTTGTATATAAACTATCTCTTGGCTCGAAAACTGCATGAGTGGCTGTGAGCATGGTGACAGCCCTGTGAGTGAGTGAGAAGAACTTTCTTTGTGTGTGTATCCCTGTGGTTGAGTGAGAACTTTTTTGAGTGTGTGTGCCTGCGTGTGTGTGTGCCTGTGTGTGTGTGTGCCTGCGAGTGTGTCCTTATCTGTCCCTGCGTGTGTGTGTGCCTGCATGTGTGTGTGCCTGCGAGTGTGTCCTTATCTGTGCCTGCGTGTGTGTGTGCCTGCATGTGTGTGTGCCTGCGAGTGTGTCCTTATCTGTGCCTGTGTGTGTGTGGAACGCAGAGAGAAGGATTTTGTGTGTTCTAACCTGTGGCTGTGTGTGTGTGTGTGCGCGTGCGCCAGTGTATGTTTATGTGAATGTGCATTTTAGATAAAGGTGAAAAATTATTTATGGAAAGTTGGAAAAGTGTTATTCCTGTGAGTAATACTAAAACAAAAAATATTACAAGATATTGGTTTTGCAGATTGTTTGGTCATTATCCTTTGTTGAGAAATTAATAAACCAGGCACTCAGAATGTGGAGAAGGGGGTCTATTTGAACCTTTCACCTATATCCCATACATATACAAGTGATAATAAAGAATTGTTCTTTTCATGCCTCATAAGCACAGAGATAAAAAGAAACAAAAGTGTAGATCAACTAAAGAAGAGCAGTTAACATTTTTTCATACAAGGAGGTTTTAGCCCAGATTATAGAATACCTGGTCATATAGAGAATTTATACATCCTCTTGGTGTAGTGGTAATTAGAACTGGAATTCGTGCAGTAGTAAAATATAGGGGACATTGGTTTGCAAGTAACTTTACAGTAATTGAGTTTCATGTGGAAGTTAATAACAAATAATGAAATAATAAGCCCAGTATACCAGTTTGTGTTGATACTCCCCAAAGGGACACGCTCTTAGAGGAGCTCGACTTAATTTTTGCAGAAGTACTCTATGAACTTATATGTAGTATATAGGGGAGGAGATCAATTTAAACCTATTTTTATCTTACCAATAGTAGGAGAAGTTTTGTATATTATGCCTTATATTGAACATTGGGCTGAAGGTCCGAGAAGGAAAACATTTGAAAAACACACTGAGCGTGCAGCAGCCTGCGTTAGCTCACTCAGAGCAGATAACTGCACTAAATATAACTCATTGGTTGAACACAATTTAACTGAGGGCAGATTTCCATCGAGTAAATATGTATAGCCCCAGCTCATAAAAAATTGATTCATGCAATGGAATGTAATTGAGTTGGTCCAAATTAATTTGATCAAATACAGTTTAAGTGAAATGGCGCTCCCCAAATGAAGCTAATTTGTGTTCATAAAATGTGTCATCTATGAGATTTGTTTCAATCAAATTGGGGTGGATCTCATAGATGATGCATTTTATGTTAGACTAGTTAATTATACATATGTATTATGCCTATATATATATATATATATATATATATATATATATATATATATATATATATATATATATATATATATTTTTTTTTTTAAAAAGTGAACAAAATTTTGTGTCATGTCTATGAAGGGCCTGAATAATTTTTTTTTATATGGTATGGCTGGATAAGAGTTACACAATATAAAGTTAATAAAGGGAAAAAAAATGGTGAAAAGAGTGAGTCGTATGCACTTCTACCCTTTGAACTAAATAGTATTGTTGTACACAGTAAAGAACATAAATTCAACAGATTGTTTTGAATAAAAGTTAATGGGATAAGAGAGACTAGGGAAATGTACTACATGTCTAGATCTCAACCTCATATACGTTATTTTTTAGTTCTACATTACTGGGATTATCACTTGTTAGCACAGCTGGGATTTAAACATATTAGGTTAGTATACACCACAAATAGCCCTAGAGTAAAGGACTTTTTGTTAGGTTAGTTAGACTAGTTAATTATACATATGTATTATGCCTAATTATATATAAAGAAAGAGCAGATGGTGTGTCGAGTCGTCAGAAGTGTGATTAAAGAAAAAATGGGGAAATCCCGCCTAAATGAGATCATTGTTTTAGAATTGTATAAAAACTGGTGCATTGATGGTACCTGTCAGATGATCTGCAGACGTCTCGGCTTGTTACAATGGTAATAAAGTCTAACACCTTTTTGCCATTAAAAACCTCGAGACTCAGAAGTTTTTATTTTTGCGGAAGATGATTTTCCAACCTGGCTAACTGTTAACTCGCCTATGCAAACTAATGTTACTTCCATGGTGGAGAAAATGCTAATCTAAAAAGCTAATATGCATTTTATTATTATCATAATAACAAAGCCGTAGTGGCGGAGTGCTGTTAATTAATTAGAAATTATGTAAAGGCTCGATGTTGGTCTTATCTGGTAACTTGAGCGCCTTTGCGGAGCCGTTGGCTTTTTTTATTTTATTTATTTTATTTTATTTTATTTTTTTTAAATGAAGCGGCAGATGAGCAGCAGAGCCGTTGAAAAGAGAGTTGCGACACAGTCACGTGGTTCATGTAGCTCTCAATAGTTCCAAACAAATCCGCACTGTCAACCTGTTTGAATGGGTTTAAGCAGGACAGACAGCAGCAGCGACTATATCTGCAGCAATTTTCTGTAAATATTAACGCATAATGTGCTTTGATTACTACGTTGACTACATTTATAGTAACATTTTTTCTGGGAAGTGATGGAGAGACAGCATTTAATCAGTTTTTCTGTGTTCACTTTTGGAGGAAAAGGGGATCGCTCCCATAATGTAGAATACATGTACAGTATGTATGCATTCATATTTTTTCGTGCTTCTATGGTCATAATTACTCATATCCTAATGTTATCTTATGTTAAGACATTCATATTAGCATACACAACAAGTGAATATCAATGAATGCAAGCAACTGCTCAATTTAATCCAAGAAAGAAGTTTGGTCAATAGTGCAAAATAAACAAGGCAAACAACTGAATTCATTAAAACATGTTATTATATAATATATCCAGGGAGAGGGTAGAGAAGTTTTTCCTTGGATGGGCAGTCTTCATAGAAACTCATTCGACCTCCTACAGGGAGAGAAAGATGGCAGAAAGCAGGCCACTTTTATGCAATTCCTGGAAAGTGATTAAGCTGAAATTAATGAGTGAAATTGATCAATAAAATGACAGTGCCTATAAAAAAACAACAACGATACCTCGTAAACGATACATTTGTTGAGGGTGGGGTGGGGTAGGGGAGTGTTCATAAATGTTTATAACTGTTATTGTATGTATGACTGTTCTTTTGATGCCAAAAACCAATAAATATAATGTTAATGTTATAAAAATAAATTAACAAATAAGACACTTCCATTGATCAAGGTATTACCAATGTTGGCTGTGCAGCATTTGGATGCAAAAAATAAATAAGAAAAAAAAGGAAAATATTAATGAGCCCCAGTAATTTTAATGTCATTCATAAACAGAAGAATACCTGCTTATAATAACAGACCAGTCTGATGTGTGTAGAGATGTATGTGTATGGTTATGTTGTGTTATTTGTCTGTATTAAATAAATAAAAGAAAAAAAAAAAAAAGAAGAAAATCCCATCTGTTCAACAGCTGGAACTTGAGATTTACTGCATCAATGAGTATAGGGATATCTCTTGCTTTAGACTTCTCCATCACCTCCTAAAAGAGAGAGAAAAAGGTGCTAACTTAAGATAAGTATTTGGATGACATTTAATTTTACATTAAGTGATGTTAGTCCAGTAAGCACACTAATGTTCACTTTAGGCTGAACTTAAAATCTTTATGCACACATAAATGTTTCACCAGTCTAATCAAAATTCCAACTGCCAAGTGTCACAACACTCTTTTTCAACAGCTCTGGGGAGCAGGGCTGCGGGTGATGACATCACAAGCGTTGACTGGCTGAAGCAGTTGTTGTCTCAGGGGCGATCATAGAAAATGTTGGTCTCAGGACAACGAGCACATGGCACAATCAGGATGAGCTTCCGTACTTATGCAACCAAGTTATTTTAACTTTTTTATTCATCCTATTTTTCCCTAAAATGTTTCTAACTGTTTTTCACTAAATTTTATAATATATATATATATATATATATATACATACATACAGTTGCAATCAAAATTATTCAACCCTCATTGCAAATCAGGTTTATTGTCAAAATTTACAGACTTTCAGCTGTTTGGAAGGAAAAAATCAAACAAAAGCAACTGAAATAGTTCAACACAACGAATGCTTCAAATGGTTTCCCCAAATTCAATTGAAAATTCAACTTATATGACCTCTCCAGTCTCAAAATTATTCAACCCCCTGAATAGAATCCCTCACAGCAGCACAAATATGCAAAACCGGTGTTGTCTCAAACACACTTGATGCAACTAATCAAGGGCTTCAATAGTTGCACCAGGTGTGCTTTAGCTGGAACACATGAAATACCTGAACTGGCTAGGGGCAGAAAATACATGAAATACCTGGATGGGGCAGAAAAAGGAAGCTATCAACGGCTGCAACCAGATTTCTGAGAAGGCAGGTTGTGAAAAACCCTCGAGTGACTGCAAAAGACCTGCAGCAAGACTTGGTGGCAACTGAGGTTTCAGTGAGCACAGTATGGCGCATCCTAAATGCAGAAGGTTTCCATGCCAGAACTCCAAGACATACACCACTACTGACCCAAAAGCAGTCAGCTCAAAATCATATAAATAAGCCACAGAAGTTTTGGGATTCTGTTCTGTGGAGTGATGAAACAAAACTTTTGTTGGGTTGAATAATTTTGAGACTGGAGAAGTCATTATAAGATGCATTTTCAGTTGAATTTTGGGAAACCACTTGAAGCATTCTTTGTGTTGAGCTATTTAAATCGCTTTTGTTTGATTTGTTCACTGCAAACAGCTGAAAGTCTGTTTATTTTGACAATAAACCTGATTTGCAATGGGGGTTTAATAATCTTGATTGCAATATATATATATATATATATATATATATATATATATATATATATATATATATATATATATATATATATATATATATATATATATATATATATAAACCTGATTTGCAATGGGGGTTTAATAATTTTGATTGCAATATATATATATATATATATATATATATATATATATATATATATATATATAGGGTATAGAAAAGAATCACCCCCCTTTAAAATACTCGCATTTTGTTGCTTTTCAGCCTGAAATACAGACGGACAGAGTTTTTGTTTTATCCAGCTGTATTTACTCAGTGCAACTTATAACATCCAAGTGAAAGATATAACACCAACATGTCAGAAGGAAATAAAAAAATAAAAAAACAGAATCGGAAAAGGAGAAAGGATGACTCCCCTCCTAAAAATGACTTGTAAACTCAATCAGTTGTAGCTAATCACCTTCTCAATGGCACACAAAACCATTTGACTTTCAACTGTGATCAGTTGTGGTCATTTTAATTAGCTCAGCATGAAAGGGCTTTCCTGGAGCATTTTATAGTGCAACTGAAGCAAACAATCAACTATGGGTGGAAAGGCACTGTCAAAAGATCTCCGGGATAAAGTTGTGGACAGGCACAAGTCAGGAGATGGATACAAAAAAATGTCAAATGCTTTATCAATGCCTTTGATACCAAATGTATTTGGTACAACACAGATCCTCCCTGGATCAGGACGTCACTCCAAACTGGATGAAAAAGCCAGGAGGAAACTGGTCAGTGAGGCTACCAAGAGGCCTACAGTAACTCTGAAGCAGTTGCAGGAATTTATGACAAACAGTGGTCATTGTGTGCATGTGACAACAATATCACAAATTCTCCACAATTGTGGCTTGTATGGGAGGGTTGCAAGAAAAAAGCCACCCACGACTGAGCTTTGCCAAAACGCACCTTGAAGATTCTGAGGCCACATGGAAAAAGGCTGAGAACATGGGTTCTTGAAAGAAAGAAGATGAAGAATATTGCAGATCCTTTTAGTGCCATCCAGGCATTGGTTAAATCTCTTGCCATTGTACCCTGAGAATACAAGATTTATTGTACATAGTGAATATATTTGTCTGTTGTCATGTCAAGGTCAGTTCGTGATAAAGCCATAACAACTGCAGCTGATAACGGATGTCCACGAGAGGCTAGGAAAACGGGAAAAAAAACAACACGTGTTATATTATACTATGTTATATCTATGGTTGGTAAATAAATAAATAAATAAATAAATAAATAAATAAATAAATAAATATATATATATATATATATATATATATATATATATATATATATATATATATATATATATATATAAAAAGCACTATGAAAGCATAATCCTATAGCAGTGAGCATAATCTTAGAATCCTAGCAAATATGCGTAATCTCAAGACTTAGATTATAATAGAGCTTTAAGTGGTGTGTAAAACACAAAAATATGTGAAAATCATGCACCGAATCTGTAGTACATAAAAACAACACTTACCCATGTAAAGAGATAAAATTGAAGCGAAGAATAGCAGTTTAATATGATAACCAGAGAGACACCACAGACAAAGGTTTGCTTGTCTAGATTGCTGGGAGACATTTAGGTAAATTGGGCCACAGAGGTCTTTTATAGGGGGCGGGGCAAGAAGGAAAGATGGAGGAGAAGAAGGAGGAGAGTGTATTTTTTTTCTTCTAGCCTTGAAAAACCTGGTTTTAATGGTGGCTGAAAAACCTGGTATTCTGATGCTAATGGTAGCTGGATTTGGTGAAACATAATGGGAAATATTTTCTGATATGAAGGAGGGGAAAGAGTATAAATACAGGAACTGAACTCAGGGTAAATCAGATCTTTTTCTGGGATGTCTCATTTGAATTGATCTCATGTTGGCTGCTGCTGATACTTTTGGGCAATAAATCTGACTTTTTCTTCTCTCATCCACTAGGTTGTAAGTATTATTCTTCCTCAGAGTTTATTGAAATTATAGTGTTTTGTGCAGAGGCTATCTTATATCCACTGGCAGAAAATGCCACAATATCCTGTTATGGGGGTGTTTCTCTGCAGCAGGGACTGGAGCACTTGTCAAGAAGGAAAATGGATGGGGCAAAATACCGTCAAATTCTTGAGGAAAACCTGCTGCCCTCTGCCAGAAAGTTGTCAATGGAAAGAAGATTTACCTTCCAACATGACAATGACCCAAAGTACACAGCAAAATTGACCACACAGTGGTTGAAGGAGAAAAAGGTGAATGTCCTTGCATGGCCTAGTCAGAGCCCAGACTTAAACCCCATTGAAAATCTGTGGAATGACTTGAAGACTGTAGTCCACAAACGGTCACCATCAAATTTAACTGAACTTGAGCAGTTCTGCAAAGAAGAGTGGGCAAATATTGCAAAGTCTAGATGTGCAAAGTTAGTAGAGACATATCCCAAAAGACTAAAGGCTGTAATTAAAAAATGATCATTTTTCCAACTCAGTGATTCTGGTTTTTTAGTTTTAAATTTTTTTTCTTGTTGGTGTTATATCTTTCACTTGGATGTTATAAGCTGCACTGAGTAAATACAGCTGGATAAAACAAAAACTGTGTCCATCTTCATTTCAGGCTGAAACACAACATAATGTGATTATTTTAGGTGTGATTCTTTTCTATACCTACTGTACCCGATCCGGGTACTCAGGGAATGTGATGATCAGCTTGCAGATGTCCTCACAGACATCTTCAACATTTCCCTGTGCCAAGCAGTTGTCCATGTGTGCTTCAGGACGACCTCCATCATCACTGTGCCGTAGAAATCATCTGTGTCCTGCTTGAATGACTACTGGCCTGTTGCACTCACACCTATCATCATGAAGTGCTTTGAGCAGCTAGTCATGAAACACATAAAGAGCAGTCTTCCCACCACACTGGACCCATTTCAGTATGCATACCGTCCCAACAACTCAACAGAGGATGCCATAACTGCTACCATACATCTGTCTCTGACCCATCTCGATAAAAAGGACAATTACGTAAGGATGCTGTTCATAGACTTCAGTTCAGCATTAAACACGATCATCCCACAACAAGTGACAACAAAGCTGAGTCTGCTGGGATTAAACACCTCCCTCTACAACTGGATCCTAGAATTTCTGACCAGAATCACTGCTGTTTACCCTGCTGACTCATGACTGTGCTTCCAAATTCAGTTCTAATCACATCATCAATTTTGCTGATGACACTACAGTTGTGTGCCTCATCAGTAACAATGATGAGTCAGTGTACAGCGAGGAGGTAAACCAGCTCCCAGAATGGTGTAGAGACAACAATCTATCTCTTAATGTTGATAAGACTAAAGAGATTATTGTCAGCTTCAGGAAAACCCAAGTGGACCACTCACCATTCACATCAATGGAACAACTGTGAAGAGAGTCAAAAGCTCCAAGTTTCTTGGTGTGCACATGACTGAGGACCTCTCCTGGACCCTCAACACCACCTGCCTAGTCAAGAAGGCCCAGCAGCGTGTACACTTCCTGCGGAGGCTGAAGAGAGCCAAACTTCCCCCTCCTATCCTCACCATCGTCTACAGAGGGACGATAGAGAGCATCCTGACCAGCTGTCTCACTGTGTGGTACGGGAACTGCACAGCCTCAGACTTCAAGACCCTACAGCAAATTGTGAGGACAGCTGAAAAGATCATCTGGGTCTCTCTACCCACCATCGACACCTCGTTCAACAACCGCTGCATCCACAAAGCCACCAGTATTGCGGACGACCCCTCTCACCCTTTTCATGGACTACTCACCCTCCTGACATCTGGTAGAAGGTACAGGAGCATCTGTGCCACCACCAGCAGACTCCACAACAGTTTCTTCCTTGAGGCAGTCAGATTACTCAACACCCTGCTGCCTCCCAACGCTCAACTGGGCTAGCCGAACACCTAACCCAGTAAGACTCATACCACTGCACATGCACTAACCCAGCAAGACTCAGTACTACTGCACACTGCACTTTACATAGCTGCATCAGTCACTTTATTCTATGGAACTTGTTTTTGCTGCCAATATTGCTGCTATACTTGTGCTGCTACATTACACAATAGTTACAGTCCATGTTTACAGTTTACAGTCCAGGTTCTGTGTATCTATTGTCCTATGTATTTACTGTCCTGTGTATTTATTGTTTTGCACTCGTCTCACACTGTTGTGTATTTGCACTTTTTGTAGTCTTGCATACTGTTCCATATTGCACCATGGTCCTGAAGAAATGTCATTTCATTCCAATGTATACAAGCTACAGTATCTCACAAAAGTGAGTACACCCCTCACATTTTTGTAAATATTTTATTATATCTTTTCATGGGACAACACTGAAGAAATGACACTTTGCTACAATGTAAAGTAGTGAGTGTACAGCTTGTATAACAGTTTAAATTTGCTGTCCCCTCAAAATAACTCAACACACAGCCATTAATGTCTATACTGCTGGCAACAAAAGTGAGTACACCCCTAAGTGAAAATGTCCAAATTGGGCCCAAAGTGTCAATATTTTGTGTGGCCACCATTATTTTCCAGCACTGCCTTAACCCTGTTGGGCATGGAGTTCACCAGAGCTTCACAGGTTGCCACTGGAGTCCTCTTCCACTCCTCCATGACGACATCACAGAGCTGGTGGATGTTAGAGACCTTGCGCTTCCGTTTGAGGATGCCCCACAGATGCTCAATAGGGTTTAGGTCTGGAGACATGCTTGGCCAGTCCATCACCTTTACCCTCAGCTTCTTTAGCAAGACAGTGGTCGTCTTGGAGGTGTGTTTGGGGTCGTTATCATGTTGGAATACTGCCCTGCGGCCCAGTTTCCGAAGGGAACTGCTTCAGTATGTCACAGTACATGTTGGCATTCATAGTTCCCTCAATGAACTGTAGCTCCCCAGTGCTGGCAGCACTCATGCAGCCCCAGACCATGACACTCCCACCACCATGCTTGACTGTAGGCAAGACACACTTGTCTTTGTACTCCTCACCTGGTTGCTGCCACACACCCTTGACACCATCTGAACCAAATAAGTTTATCTTGGTCTCATCAGACCACAGGACATGGTTCCAGTAATCCATGTCCTTAGTCTGCTTGTCTTCAGCAAACTGTTTGTGGGCTTTCTTGTGCATCATCTTTAGAAGAGTCTTCTTTCTGGGATGACAGCCATGCATCATAACACCACTCCGTCGTTGATTATTTTCCTTTAACAGTATGTCTTAGTGTGTTATTCCTCTTATACCACCATAATTTGCCAATGATTACACATAATATTTTATCCATTTTTTATCCAGTCACTTTTGTGAGATACTGTATATAGTCCCCTCCAAAGAACTGGCCTGCCATTCCAATAGTTTCAGAGGGGACTGTATGTCATGTTAAACTTTTGATAACTTGGTGAAAACTCTTTAAGAAATTATCCCAGAGATGAAGATGCCTATACGTTTGTTAATGCAAATCTAGCACATGGAAAAAAAGTGCTTCTGCTTTCTTTGTTCCTTACTACATTGTGTGGTCTGTGTGTGTGTGTGTGTGTGTGTGTGTGTGTGTGTGTGTGTGTGTGTGTGTGTGTGTGTGTTTGAGCACGCACGCACGTACATGTCTTTGGTCTGGTATAGCTTTGTTCAATTATACTATGTTCTGTAAGACAGTCTACCCAGATGCTTATACATAGACTGCTTTGTTGAAGGGTTGGAGGGAGTTTAAGGGGAAAACAAATGAGGGAGTGTTGGTTATTTGAAAGAGATTGAGGCAGCTTAAAAGTTCAGGATGCCAGGATGCTCGGGACAGAGGGAGCCTACATACATTGGTTATGTTTCTGCCTCTTTAAACTTTGAAAGCTTCTTGTTATGGAGTTTGTGTCAAACTGGAAACTTGACAATTCCAAGAATCAACTAAACAGTGCAATTCTGAAACTTGTGTTCTTAGAAGAAGGAGTGACCATAGCAGTCAATAGTGGTGAAAGGAAGTGAGAAGTGGTTGCATTGTGTTAATGATGTCTTAGTATAAATGTGAAGAGGAAGTGTGAAGGAACCAAGACGTGGTATAAGTTAACCGGGGCATATGCATTAGTGAATTTGTCTGAACAGTGATTCTCCGGTTTCAACTGAAGTAAGCACATCCTTTATTATAATTCATATTACTGATTAACATTGTTCATGTACATGGATTTAGTCTGAGCATGTGTGGACAAGACTATTATAATAAGTTACATAAGTCCCTTTTGTCTAAGTCTCTTTTTTCTGCCTTCCATTAGACAGTAGAGGATTTGGTCAAGAAAACAAAACAAGATCAGCACAGAAAGTGAGAGACCATGGACGCAGAGAAAATCACTGAGGTGGAGTTGAAAGAGCTCATTCCAGCAGAAGTACAAGAAAATAAGGATGCAGAGGAAGACAAAATGGAAGGGAAAAAAGGTAAGAAAAAAACCTAAAAAAAAGGCTTTGCATTGATAGCATTGTGTACTCTACAAATTGTCATTTGGTAACTGATAAACTACTGATAAATTTCAAAATAGCTTTCTGTTTTTATGTTCTTCTGCTTGTACCTTTACCATGCCTGAATGTTTGTCCAGATTTCTCATATATAAACCACTTGGTCATCCCCGTTTCTTTTGAGAAAGAGGCAGAAGAAGGAGAAAAAAAAGAAGAAGAAAAAAAAGAAGAAAAAAATGAAAAAGAAATAAAAGAAGAAACTAATGTGTACTGCAAACTGAAGAATCCAACAGAAGATATTTATAATGTGTCAGCGTCTACTTCCTCCCCAAAAGGCAATGATGGTAATACCCCTTTACTTATTTAAGCAAAAGCAAAAATACAAAAGTCAATAAAGAAAACAGAGACTTACATTTTATATATATATAAAATGTAAGTCTCTGTTTTCTTTATTGACTTTTGTATTTTTTTTTCTTCTTCTTCTGCCTCTTTCTCAAAAAAAACGGGGATGACCAAGTGGTTTATATATGAGAAATCTGCATCCTGGCATCCTGAACTTTTAAGCTGCCACAATCTCTTTCAAATAACCAACACTCCCTCATCTGTTTTCTCCTTAAACTCCCTCCAACCCTTCAACAAAGCAGTCTATGTATAAACATAGTAAAAACAATGGAATTGGCTTTGCTGTTCCAATACTTTTGAACGGGACTGTATAAGATTAGATTGTTCCTAGTAACTGAAGTCTCTAGATTTTGAATGAGAGTTTTAATAAATTTTGATCCTTTTTTGGTTGCAAGAAATAAATATATAAATATAAAAATTAAATAAAATCAAGACATGGAGAAATGTAAATAAATTAACCAGCTATTTTGATTTTTTTTTCTCATATTGAATCCACTTGTTTATTATTTCTTCTTCCCATAAAAGCTGAGAAAGAGGAAGTAAAAAAAAAAGAAAAAGAGGAAGACGAAGGAGATGATGTGTACTGCAAACTGAAGGATCCATCAGAAAATGTGTATATGGCTGCGATGTCCAGTTCCACTTCAAAACACAATAAAGGTAATATAGGTCACATACACATGTACCTATTTCAGCAAAAGGTTTAAATAATACAATGATGTGGCACAACTGCACATTACAGTTGTCTGATAAGGTCTAATGCGTGTAAGAACGTGGTTATATGTAGGGTGAATGGGAGACATAAAAAAAAAAAAATATCCATGCAAACATTCAGCTGTCTCGAATATCTAATTTTCAACCTCGTAATAATATAGAAGTAAAAAAGATAACAAGAACTGTGGGACAGAGACTTCATGGGTCAACAGCAAAACTGAAAGTTGTCTATTCTTTTTTTAGGCTAAATGTGATGACACGGCAAATCTTATTTCTCTGAAAACAAGTGTGTCATATTTCAGGGAAAATCTGAAGTTGAACTTGCAGTAATTTTATTCAGTTGAGACCCTGACTTTCGACTGTTTAGACTTTTGCAATTATAGAATAAATTGAATCTGAAATCAGACCAATGCTGCAGGGGGCATCTGGAACAATCGCCCTTGGATTAAGAACGCAGCAAACGTGCCCAGTGTGAAAACCATCAGACTCACCTGATTCTATCAAACCCCAGTGCATTTGCATTCATCACAAATGCACATGGAGAACACAACGGTTTGATAGAATCAGGTGAGTCTGATGGTTTTACACACACACACACACACACACACACACACGCATATATATATATATATATATATATATATATATATATATATATATATATATATATATATATAATGCTATTGTGCGTTGCAGATATTATGCGCAGCAGTGGACCTCTTCTGTGTCCCACAGAATTTGCATGTCATCCCCTGCCACTCACGGTACACGTGAAACTAATGATGCTGTCATCGGTTAAAACACATGCACAGGTTACTTTACTTCCTGAACAAGTGCGGACTCGGTATGAGTTGCGTTCACATTCAAGGGAATCGCGGCTCAGTTCCAGTACAGCTGAACGCAGACCGCCTCCTACAGATAGTCTCAGGTTCGGTACCGCAGTGTGCTTCCCGGTCTGCATGACAGCTTTCTCATTACCAATTTTTCATGCAAACCATGCTCTGTTTCTGAATAAACTGCAAGTGACAAAAGCACCCAACTCACACTCACAGCAGGCTGTGAGGTTACCATGGAGATGAACACAGAAACTTCCACATTCACTGGCTGCACGTGCATAATATATTCAATTCAGTTCAGTTTTATTTGTATAGCGCTTTTAACAATGGACATTGTCCCAAAGCAGCTTTACAGAAATATATCAATTCAGGATATAGATTTTAAATGTATGAATTTATCCCTAATGAGCAAGCCAGGAAAAATGAAACAAGGAAAAACTCCCTGAGACGATATGAGGAAGAAACCTTGAGAGGAACCAGACTCAAAAGGGAACCCATCATCATATTAAAGAGAGAGAGAACAATTCACAAACCTGGTGCGAAGTTTGAGCTACATTAAATCCCATCATGCACATCAAATTTTGTAATTTCGGACCCTACATGGATGTGAAAGTGTCTGGGGAATCGAAGGAGGAAGCGAACACATGTGAAAGATGAAAACTAATTACACACAAACACATACTGGCTTGAGTTGTTTCTACACGCCATGGGTTGAGTTAACTATTGATTTCTTTTGTATTTAGATGTTTACAGGAAAGTTCGTCTGTACAAGAGGATTTCCGCTGTTTTCATCATTCTATCTTTGCTCTTACTGGCTGTGGTTCTTGCCCTGTCTATGAAGTGTGAGTAAAGCGTTAGCGGTTAGCAGGTTACTGACTCACTAACACCAAACTAGTGCTGCTGTAAACAGCAACAACACATCTACTTCCAGCCTTGACTCAAATACAGAAAATACAACGGATGTTAGCTTTCTATAATCACTTTATTAACACTGTGGGGGGTGAAATGGAGGTGGATGCCCATCTTAAAAAACAGCATCAACATTTTGGTGTATAAATACTTCTTATTTTGCACTACAGCTATGACGCCAGTATATCTATGGAGTTATAAAAGCTTATGACCACCAACTGCAATAAAAGCTGTACAAACAACCACCACCCATGTAATACATCATTCCATTAAATGAACCCCATGGTTTTGTATGCTTGAAGCATTTTGTCAACCAGCTGGATGTAGTTGGTGCACTATAGTTTCCAAGAAAGTTTTCAGAAACATTCTTGTATGCCTTCCATGCAATTCTCTCCGGCCCCACTAGAAGTTCTTCAAACTGGCTGTCACTGATGACCTGTTTGATTTCTATATCCAACCCTGCCCCAAACATCTGCCTCAAGTATTGAAATCCTTCGCTTTCCTTGTTCATGGGTTTCATTAAATCGTCTGCCCAAGTTTTATAGGAAGAGGATGCAAAAATATCTTTGTTGGGTTGACAAGTGCTTTATGCGCCACACTTATCAGTCCTGGAACCATATACTTACAGTGTGGCCAGTCCTTTTTAATGTAATGTGACCCTTTAGCATGGTTGTCCTATTTGCAAAAGAAACAGTAGATGGTGTATCCAAGCTGCATTTCTAGCATGTGTCATGTGATCTACATGCCCAGTCAAGTAAACTAAAAAAAAAAAAGGAAAAAAAGAGAAAAAGATATGTGACAGGAACATGTCAGGGCGATTTTCGAGCTCAGTAGCCCCCCAAAAAAACACAAGATACACCCAAAGCTTTTCAGGTAGCAAAAGATTAGTTGTCCAAAGTTATTTGCACCTCCTTTGATGCTGTTTTATGGTCTTTTCACTAGATGGCGCACATATTAAACACCATTGTACAGCATTGAATATGATGGAGAAAATTTCTCCTGTTACTAAGAAGAAACCCAATGAGATTGCATTAGATAACGAATGCTTTTTACTCTGGGGATGTTCTAAATTTAAACTAAAATAAAGAACGTTAAGATGATGATTCTCAATTTTGTATTTGAAGTCCAAGATTTTCATTGGCCTGTCAGATACAAAATAATTTCACTGTGAATATATTCTATATTAGCTGTTGACTTTTCCATTGTTTGATGAACTGTGGTGTAGCAAAAACTATCCATACATAGTCTGTTCTTCTACACTGACAAATATACTGATAAACATAACATTTGTTAGGATTTTCTGTAATATTACTCGTTTTGGTAGCACGTAGACAGAAGCTGCCTTGGATATGTAGGTATAAATAATTCATTTTCTGTCTAAAATATAAAATTTATATATTGTTGTACAATCTGTTCTCTTGATGCGCAAACCTCAGTAAATGAAGTTCAGTCCAGCCAGAAGTGTCCAGTTCTCCCTGCTGAAGGGCTGAAGAAGGCCGATTACCCCCCAAACCAAGGTAAAACACAATCAATTCCTAACATTCACAATTACTGTAAATGCTCTTTACTTTTAGTCATTTCTTTATAATTATGCTCTATTATCCTGTTTTATTATTGGTGTGAATTCTTTGTTTATTTCTGTTTCTCTGCAGGGCATCAGTGTGCTGTGTGTGGCAAGGGCTGGTTGAAGTTTGGGAACTCCTGCTACTTCATAGCTAGGGAGCGTCTAACCTGGCAGGATAGCAGAGAGGATTGTCAGAAAAAGGGCGGAGACCTGGTTGTCATCGACAATGAAGGGTTGCAGGTTAATCAATCAATCAGTCAATCAATCAATCAATCAATCAATCAACCAATCAATCAGTCAATCAATCAATCAATCAATCAATCAATCAATCAGTAAATCAATCCATCAATAAATCAATCAATAAATCAATCCATCAATAAATCAATCTGAAACTGAAACAGACATCACTATTAATGCACTCTGCTGTCATGACAGGATAAAGGTGTATATCTTACAGCTACTAATTCAGTCTTTATTACTGTAGAGCCGTCTAAGTGAGGTAAGGGGCATGCTGTACTGGATTGGGCTCCATTATTCAGAGAAGCAGCAATGGATGTGGATTAACAATACCGCACTAACCCAGAGGTGAGTCATCAATGCTTAGTTTCTCGTCACAGGACTGCTGTTTGCTGGATAGTTTTGGTGGGTGGAGTGTTTCTTAAATCAGCAAAGCTGCTTGCCAGTGCAACATCCACTACAATCAGTGTGGCTGCTGTGCTGAGAATGATCCACCACCCAAAATAACACATGGTCCTATAGTGGACCCTTTCCACTGATGTAGGGAATAGTGGGGGGGTTCACAAAATGTGCATAGCAGCAGTGAGTATTACTGTATTTGTCCTTTTTACTTATCTACTTATATCACAATTATTACTGAGCTCTCAGTCTTAATGCAATAACTCAGACAATAAAAAAAAATACCAACACAATAAATTGCATACAGCACACAGAACAAACCAGTTCTATAGACAAATAATCTCATAGACAAACATTTCATAAATCATAAACATGAAACGTCTTTAAAATGCCTTTTTTTATTTTTATTTTTTAAAGTGCCTGTTAAAACGCTTTGTGTTTTACATGGCTGGTGGTGTAAGGTCTAACACAGCCTCAGGCATCTTTTATCTCTCCCTCTACCCTCTGAATGCATTCCCAGTTTCTTTCTCTCTTTCTTCCTGTCTCTCTTTGGCATGATATACACTATATAACCAAAACTTTGTGGACCATGACCCTAATATGTAGTTCTTCCACAAACTTGCCACAAAGTTGGAAAAATACAATTGTATAGAATTTCTTTGTATGCTGTAGCATTACAATTTCCCTTCACTGGAACTAAGAGGCCCAAACCTTTTCCAGCAGAACAACACACAAAGTGCACACCTATGCACAAAATGAGCTACATGAAGACATGGTTTGCCAAGGTTGGTGTGGAAGAACTTGAGTGGCCTGCACAGAGCCCTTGGCACACCAACCTTGGCAAGCAATGTCTTCATGGATCTCACATTGTGCACAGGGTGATCTCACTCATGCAGGAACAGGTTTGAGACCTTTAGTTCCAGTAAAGTGAAATCTTAATGCTACACCAAACAAAGACATCCTATGTGATGAAACAGTTTGGAGAAGGCTCAAGTATGGGTGTGATGGTCAGATGTTCACATACTTTTGGCCATATTTTGTGTATCACCCATGTGAAAAAGTAATTGCCACCTAAACCTAATAACTGGTTGTGCCACCTTTAGCAGCAACAACTACATCCAAACACTTCTGATAACTGGAGATCAGTCTTTCACATCACTGTGGAGGAGTTTTGGACCATTTTGGTTTGTAGAATTGCTTTAATTCAGCCACATATGAGGTGTTTCGAACTGCCTGTTTAAGGTCCTCCCACAGCATCTCAATGGGGCTCAAGTCAGGACATTGACTAGGCCAGTCCAAAACCTTAATTTTGTTTCTTTTGAGCCAGTCTGGGATGTACTTTGATTCTCCTTCTGCATAACCCAACTGAGTTTGAGCTTCGGGTCCCGGACTGATGGCCAGACATTCACCTTCAGGATTTTCTGGTAGAGAGCAGAATTCTTGTTTCCATCAATTATAACTAGTCGCCCAGGCCCTGAAGCAGCAAAGCATCCCCACACCATCACACTCCCACCGCCTTGTTTGACTGTTAGTATGATGCTCTTAGTGTGGAATGCTGTGCTAGCTTTATGCCATGTAATGTCTTCCAAAAGTTCCAATTTTGACTCATCAGTCTACACAACATTATCCCAAAAGGCTTGGGGGTCAAGATGTTTTTTGGCAAATGTGAGACAGGCTTTATGTTCCTCTTATTTAGCAGTGGATTTCACCATGCAGCTCTCCCACAGTTACCATTTTTGCCCAGTCTCATTCTACTGGTGGAAACATGAACGCAGACCTCATCTGAGGCGAGCTGACATATGTTACGACCCTGGTCTAGGTTTGAGGTGTAACATAAAAAGTAATAACATAACTACTACTACTACTACTACTACTACTACTAATAATAATAATGAGGTCGACACATGTTTCTTTCGGTTCTTTGATTTCTTTGCCAATTTAATGTTGGAAAGACGGAAATAATCCCCAAAAAACAAAATCACACGGAAAGCAAATCTCTTCAGGGCTGGCCAAAATGATAAACAAAACAGGAGCTAACTTGACCCGTATCAATTTAAATAACCTAACAACAGAAAAGGTACTTCAAAATAAAACACAGAGTCTAACCTAACTCCTTTGCTAATTCAAAAACAGAGAACAAAAAGAACGTCTCAAAATAAATGGCACCCAACCCCTACAGCTTTCGTGATACAAAGAAAATAAATATTTACACTATGTTACAATATATACATATAAGGCAAGACAGGGAATGGGAAAATACAATAGCCTACCTAAACACAACGATAGGAAACACTTCTTAAGAAACACAATTCAATTCAATTAATCACTTCCTTCACCCGTACACAGTATAAACAATTAGCGAATTCACTCAAACACCAAATAATATTTGTTAATCAATCATCACCAAACATCCGCAGTCATCTCCCAAACATAATGTCATTCTCTCTTTTAAAGACGCACAATCTTCTCCTCTTCAATCCCCGTACATGTCGTCAGCACGTACAATTAAGGGGCCGTTCACATATCGTGTATTTTGAGTGCTCAAGTTCGTTATTTATGGCACGCCGAAAGGACAAAAAATATCTTTACGTGTTACGTGTATAGATGGTATAACGCCTGGACGTGTTTTGCACCTAAACACATTATTTCGTGTATAGACGTCTATGTTTCGGCCAATGGCGAGCCAGAAAACTTGAAAATTTTCGTAAAATTGATTAAACATGCAGTGGTGATGTAAATAGCTACATAATGGCATGTCATTCATGAATAATGCATATAAAGGTGACGTGACATCATGCGTGGCATTGCATGTACTCTGTCATTGTCTCTTTCTTTATATATCAGCACGTATCTACAGTCATGTGATGATGACATGATGTTACGTAAGAGGACTCGTTTCAAAATACATGTTGGAGTCATGGCTTTGGCAAATTTCATGAATAATTGTAAATTTTTTCAAGAATGCACTCACTTGTGTTTGTCACAATTTGTGTAAATCTTTCAGGTGAATGAATCGTTCTCGTTCACTCATTTATGCATGATTATAATGAACCGATTCTTTGACTCACTAAATACAGATTTAATAATACACTTACTTGTCGTCACCTACTGTCGTAAACATGTAACCGACATAAACAGATTCCAAGCTTCCTTATCATTAGCATTATTAGACAATTTAAAAAAGTTCATATAAATCATAAAGAAAACACTGTAAAGAGATAGATTAGATGAATAGATAGATAGAAACGAAAGGGGGATTAAAGATGAATTAATTGTAAAATCAAATACAAAGCATGCATTATATACAGTAGAGTTGGATAAAGTGGATGGATTCAAAAGCTTGTCTAATTTAATGTTGGTCACAAATGATTTGAACTGCATTAAAGTGTGGGATAAACAATTAAACAAAGTGAAACCCAGAAAGCTGTATAATGTTCACCGCCAAGGCAAAAAAATAAATACATAAAATAAATAAGCATAGTAAATGTAAACAAAAAAATGTTTTATTTACAATAATTATTGTTGGTTACATTGTACTGCCTGTATTTCACTGCAGTTTACAAAGAACTAGACAGCAGAAGAGATGCTGTGTCAACCCGGACAGGCGTCTGTTCTAGTCCACTGAAAGACAATTGACATTGCAAAAACAAACTGCAGTAGGCCCAACAAAAGCCAACAACTGAGTTTCTTAGAGTTTGTTGTTGCAGTGTGAATTTACCTTAATATGTTATGTTTTACAATTTAGCTGTAACTGACATGATAATTTCCCCACATTTACTGTACTGTACATATGTTCTTCAAGGGACAGTTAAGCCCAAATTGAAAATTCTGTTGTTTAACTTATGTTTATTATTATTATTATTATTATTATTATTATTATTTTATTTTTTTATTTTTTATTTTTCTTAGCAAACCTGTCACAAACCAAGATCTTAGACAAAATGTTAGCCCATGATAAAATTCACTGTCATTCTATGAACAATTATGCAATGAAAGCTAAAGGTTAATATTACAAATATTTACAAGTATTTATAAATTATCTGACTTGTTTTCACGTATTATTTGTGAAGTACCCCTTTTTAAAAATATTTTTTTAAATAAACAAAACAAGTGATTTGTGTTTAATATAAACATGTCATTTATAAGTTTAGTTAAATAATACATTTTTGAAAAACAAAAATAGAGAACGGTACAATGTTTTCACAAATGACAACAACTAGAGGTCATGGTTGAAAGAAAATCTGGTAATAAGTCAAATACACAACTTAATTTGACCTTTTCTCACTATAACGTGTTATTTTTTACAGTAACAAATGTTAATTTAATTTTTACAATCTTTAATTGGAATTACAATTTTAACAGAAATAGGTGTATATTGTCATTTAATGTAATTTTCATTTATTGATATCATAAAAAGTGACAATATGATGTTGTTATATCAGATGTACACCCCATGCAGAAAAAAAACAACAACAAAAGCAACATTGCAATCCAGTTTTTGGTATTAATTCATTATAGTTCATTATAAAAAACTATTATATTAAAAGAAAATTAAAAAAATTCATAACTGTTATATAGAACTAATAATGAATGCATATTCATAATAATTAATGTTTATTTATTATAATAAATATGAAATATACACGCTTAAATGTTTGTGTTTGCATTGCTAGATGATGTGCTTTTATTATGAAAAATTAATTATTTGCATTTACTTGTCTAGATGCCATCATGTGTCCATGCGTAGACGTCTGTTCAATTAAATGTTTAGGCGCAAAAACACGTACAGACGGTATGTTGTCTTTACACGAAATCTGTGTTTACACGTAAGGTCTAAACACATTTTTTGTCCTTTCGGCCTTCCATAGTTATTTGAAATGTAGACGCTCATATACAGATCGACGCTGTCGCGATGCGCTCGTTTTTCGAGATGAAAATGTTGGTGAAATTCTACGTGTTTTCTATGTGTTTCAAGGATGGGGTGCACCCAAACACGGCGTTTTTTTCTCTTCTCAATAAATAAATCTAATAGCAGAGCTACTGCAATGGTTCTGCGGTGCTGTAAATCCATCCTGTGCTAAAACGTCCTCGTCGTTATGGAGAGCGCAGCTCATAGTTGCTTAGCAACGGCAGACGAGCACAAGCTCCCGAGCGCTTCAGAAAGAAGGTGAAAGTGGCACAGCCGCGTTCTCCCGCCTTTTAAGGCAGAGTGATCTGTGAGAGCGGAACAGGAAGAGAGAGACCCCCTGTCCCAAATGGCACACTTCATGTGGACTTGCGGTCTCGTGGCCTTCAGTTGCGCGGTTCTACCTGTCTCCTTTGAGACCACCTTGCCCTGGCTAGTTTTTGAACTCCTCTCTTGGTTTATCCCAACGAAGTACTTGGAAACACAGCAGTATAGTTGGTGACATTTAGAGTGATTCAGGAAATGCAGCAAGAAAAAGAAAAGAAAGAATGTTAGATTTAAGGAACAAAGTATATATAACCTCTGAATGAACTCCAGAGTACAAGACGCCTCCTGTCTGTGAACAAAGTTGCAAGCACAGTCAGGAATTTACGATGTAGGTAGGATGCCCTCACAAATGACATGACCCTCAAGACTAATCATCCAGCCTTGAATGACCAGCTCTGTTCTACCTGACACTTTTATTTTAAAAAACATTGTTTTAAGTAACAACTCCATGCTGTAATTAATGGAAAGCACCAGCACCCCTTTTGGATGTAGCTTGATAAACAGTGAGAGAGAGAGAGAGAGAGAGAGAGAGAGAGAGAGAGAGAGAGAGAATGAGTACTGTGAGTGTGTGAGTGAGTGTGAGTGAATGAGTGAGAGAGAATGAATGAGTGACCAACTGAGTATATGAGAGAGTGAATGAGTGAGAGTGAGTATGTGAGTCTGAGTGAGAAAGAGAGAGTATATGAGTGAGAGAGTAAATGAGTGATTGAGTGTGAATGAGGTGAGAGTGAGTGAGTGAGGTGATAATGACTGAGAGAGTGAGTGTAAGTGAGAGAGTGAGTGAGCCTCATAAATACTACCATCAAAAACAAAAAGGGCAGAATCTTTGCTTGCTTTGTAGACTGAAAGCAATGAAGGCATGAAAGACTGATGTTTAAACTCCTCCAGTCCGCTATTGGAGGGAAAGTGTACAATATCATTACAGTTTTTCTCCATTACTTAAACACATTTGTCCACTCTGACATTACATTTTCAAAACAGTTAACACACAGGCTAAAACTGAAACTGTAACACTTACGAAACATTAAAAACATGCAACAAAAGCAAATATTTTTCATCAAACACCACAATTAATTAATATTTTATTTCAATCAATCATTACACAAAGGACAACATAATACAAAATACAGCTATCAATATGAAATATATGATGCTTTTCAAATTCAGAAACGCTGAATACTGTAAAAAAAAAAAAAAGAAAAAAAAGAAAAAAGCAACCAAAGGAAACTTATGTGTGGAAATATCTAAAAAAGAAAATAAAGAGTTGAAATAGTCAGAACTTCACATTTAGTCCATTTGTTCCTGACGATTATGCCACAGGTTCTCATCAAATTCGCATTGGATGCTTTCCCTTGCAATGCACTGAGGGAAATACCTCCTTGAATGGCATATCCATCCCTGGCAGTCCTCTGTACCTATTGCCAGGCAATCAGCAGGGAGGAATTGTATCATCATACGGGGCTGTACTGCAAGCCATTCATTCACAAGGCGAGAGTGGTGGATTAATTCATTCAGTGCATCAAGAAATGTGATGAGGCGTTCTGTATTGTATGGGCCGATAGTTGGTATGTGGCAAAGGACACCATCATTGGAGATGGCAGCACACATCGTGATATTGCCGCCCCTCTGACCTGGCACTGTAACAGTGGCCCTCTGCCCAGTGATGTTCCTCCCGTGTCTCCTCACTTTACAGAGGTTGAAGCCGGCTTCATCCATATAAATGAATTTGTGATGTGCTCCTTCAGCTTCAAGCTCCGTTATTCTCTAAGAAAAAAAGCAAATTCATCAAATTTCTTTTGAATGGAAATCTGTACAGCTGCTTCATTCTGACATGGTTTCGCTTAAGGACTATCAATAGTTGCCAAAGTCACACTGTTGATATTTCTAACTGCTCCCTGATCTGCAGTTACTGCTGACTGGATTTCACGGCGTCTGATCGCATTGTTTGCCACGACCATATCTACAGTGGCAGCCTCCTGTTCAACACTAAAGATCTTTCCTCTGCCACCAGTGTGTGGTAGTGTGTGGATTCTATAAAGTTGACATTATGACAGTCACATAAATGGGATTGATGAAACATTACTGTAGACGCAGTTTGTTCTGTCAACAGGGCAATACAGTAAAGCTGAAATATACAGTGATATACAGAAACATTGTGACTTACCTTCTCATTCCGAAAAAGCCTGACAATAGATGCCACAGTGCTCCGACTCAGAATGGGCTGGACCCTTTGTCCAGCCTCTCCACCCTCTTGCTGCGGCTCCTCCACCACACATGCAAACTCCTCTTCCTCGGGCCCCTCTGCCATCGCCTCTTACTCTCCTTCTCCTTCAAATAGCAACACAGAGGTGGTATCTTTTATAGATGGATGAGGACTGATTGCTGATTGAAGAGTTTCACACAGGTACATTAGAGATTCATAATTATGCAAGCAATTGTTCAACACAGTTAATCCAATAGAGTTTGGGGTCTTTTAATGAGATCTGTGGTAACTTTTTTGACAAAGGGTGTGAAAAATGTGTGAAACAAATGAAAAAGTGTTAAGACATTTACAAGAGAAGACTTCTGCTGTGCTAAGAAGGTGATGATGAAGATCAAGTGCATCCCAGTTTCAGTAAGCGTGTCTTAGCAAATGAGAAAAACTGTAATACCCCCATCACCCTCATGGACTCGCACCATAGCGTCCCGTAGGTCTGCGTTAGCGGATGCCACCAAAGTGTGGACTCGGAGGAGGGCCACAAGGGCGGAGTGTGCCATTTGGGACAGGGGGACAGATTGAGAACATACACCAGCACAGTATGTCTTCTGACGTAACACATCACAAAAACATTTATTTTGTAATTTCTTTTCTTCAATGCATAATGTGCTGTGTAAAGACAAATTCCAAGTCAGTTAGTGTTAATATGTTGGTAATATTTTTCTTTTTCAACATACTTCAAAAAACGTCTTTTCTTCTAGCAAGATACAAACATCTACTGTAGCTTTAGGGTCATACACTCACTGAGCACTAATTTAGGAACGCTATACTAATAATAGGTAGGGCCTCTCTTTGCTCTCAAAACAGCATCAGTTCTTCATGGCATGGATTCTACAAGATGTTGGAAACATTCCTTTGAGATTCTGGTCCATGTTGACATGTTTGCATCACACAGTTCCTGCAGATTTTTCAGGTGCACTTTCATGTGGCAAATCTCCTGTTCTACCACATCCCAAAGGTGTTCTATTGGATTCAGATCCGGTGACTGGGAAGGCCGCTGAAGAACACTGAACTCATTGTCACATTGTGACATGGTGCATTATCATGCTGGAAGTAGCCTGTGCCCACTGCAGCCTCAGCTTTCTGTTCTTCGTTGACAGAAGTGGAACCCGACATAGTCTTCTGCTGTTGTAGCCCATCCGCCTTAAGGTTCGACGTGCTGTGCATTTTGAGATGCTTTTCTGCTCACCACAATTTTACAGAATGGTTAGCTGAGTTACTGGTAATGGTTAGGTTATGGTAATGGTTAGGTTAGCCTTTCTGTCAGTTCGAACCAGTCTGGCTATTCTCTGTTGACCTCTCTCATCAACAAGGCATTTTCGTCCACAGAACTGCTGCTCACTGAATGTTTTTTCTTTATTGCACCATTCTGAGTAAACTCTAGAGATTGTTGTGCATGAAAATCAGCAGTTATAGAAATACTCAAACCAGCCTGTCCAGCACCAACAATCATGCCACGGTCAAAATCACTTAGATCACATATTTTCCCCATTACCTGAAGCTGCTGGCCTGTATCTGCATGATTTTGTGCACTGCACTGCTGCCAAACGATTGGCTGATTAGATAATTGCATGAATGAGTAGGTGTACAGTTGTTCCTAATAAAGTCCCCAGTGAGTGTAGTTAACCCACTGCCTGTGACATGCAGTTTTGTCTTTGCTACTTAGAGGCAACTAGTTTAATAAATACATAGTTAATAAATCAATAGACTTGCCACTATGTTTTCTTATGGAATTGTACAAAATATAAACAAAATGTTCACTCTCAAATATTTAAATAGCAGGAAAACACATTGGTGAGAAATATCTGTTCTAAATTTTACTGTAATAAAGAACTGTAAGTATATAAATCATGAATTAAGTATAATAGCACAGAAAGGGGAAGAAAATTCTCCTCTGACATCTCTCATCAGCAAAGCGATCCTGCCATCTTTGCTGCTCACTGGATTTTGTGTAAACTTTAGTGACTGTTGTGTGTGAAAGATCAGCAGTTTCTGACTTACTCAAACCAGCCCATATGGCACCAACATTCATGTCACAGTCATTCCGATGTTTGTATGAAATTTAACTGAAGCTCTTCACTTGTATCTGTATGATTTTATGCATTGTGCTGCTGCCACATGATTGGGTCACTGGATAATTACATAAAGAAGCAAGGGTACAGGTATTCCTATTAAAGTGGCCAGTCAGTGTATGTGTAACTAAACAAGTTGTTTTTATTTATTGGCAGCTACTGGGCCCGTGGCCAGCCTCAACGAGACTCTCAACACTCCTGTGCACTGCTAAAGGCAGAGAGGTCACAAACGAACAACTGGTTTTCAAACCCGTGTGAGGTGTTTTCACATTACATCTGCCAGAGAGGTTAAAAGTGGAGAATGATCAACCATAACCATCACATACATCTGCTACATTTGCCTTTAATATAATCATTTTACTCTTTTACTTAACTTTTTACAAATGCAGTTCATAAATGGTAACAAATACAGAATCAGTACATGAAAAAATCCTGTTCTGTGATGCACAATCAAGTAGACGTTATGTATTTTTGCAACATATTCATTGAAAGTGGCTCTGTGCTTATATTACTTGTAATTGTAATGTTTTTAATTGCACTGATACTTTGCACTAATTTTTATAAGTTTGCAGAATGTATTTTAAAATATATATATTATAAATATATACCTATATGTAGTTGCCTTTGAAATAAGTAGCGAGATGATGATGGTGTCTTTACAGTCATTCAATTTAAAATACAATAAAATTTCTAACTTTTTCACCATAAAGTAGTATTCACTCATTAAAATAATGAAATGATTATAAGTTGTACAGAATCATTATACTTCTGCATCTTGCATGCTTTTCCTGTCTGCCGAGTCTTGGGCCTTGGTCGTTTCTTTCACTTCCCTCTTTCTTGTCTGAGTCATCATATTTTGTGAACACATCAACATACTGTCTGATCTTCTGCATAACTGGTCAGTGCAGTCCTCCACTCTGAAATAAATACAGTGTTAAATGAGATAAGTGTTAATACTACGATTATGATTTATATCATAATATCATGATGTGATTAATATGGTCATGATCATAATATTATTAGCCATCATGCTTGTGTTCCTTACCAGAGGTACTAGTGGTCTCCCAGGCCATAGTGCAAACCACACATGCCCAGCCTTGGTTACAAACACCGCAGCAGCCGATGTTCCTGAATCAAAGAGGTGGCTACCATCTACACAGAACCCACAGTAAACTGTAAACAGTCATTCAAACTGACACGGTGAACTGCATTCAATGCCACAAAGCTGTCTAAACTGACACTAGGTTTAGGTTTGCCATTTCTAGTTTTTTTTTTTTTATACCTACCTGGGACCTCCAGAGTTCATCTCCCGTGTAACCGGGTGTCACTCACCATGGTCCTGAGGAGACTGAGTAAGAGGAGATGGGACATCACACTGAAGCAGCAGAAGACCACTTGCGCAATAGTGTGGTCCACAGACAAATCATTCCCACAGTCAGCTCAAACATAGTGAAGAGTGTAATGGGGTACATCGCTGGTGTGGACAGATGATTTTTCAATCACCCCCCCCCCCGGCCCCCCGCCTTACATCTTGTTTAGCTAATAAACCTACAATTGAAATAACAGGAACAACTGCTTTGAGGTCAGCTGCTTTAAAAAAAAACCTGCCATGTTACTTAAAGAGATAAAGATTGATGAGTTCATTCCAGGGTTTAATACAAAGCCACATGACTTCAGTATGTGCCTATTCAATAATTTTTTTCACAGACACATCACATTTATGCTGCTGACACATCTTGTTAGGGAGGCGGTGTCCTCAAAGCATGGTCCTCAAAAGCTTCAGTAGTATGGGTTTATCATGGGGGAGTATAATTTCCACAGTGTTAACATCATACCTGTTGAAATTATACTCCCCTCCCCCAACACAGGTTTACAAGAGCAAAGACACACCACATTGATTCTGCTGACACAATTTTGACAGAGCGTTTCGGTTACATTTGTGTTAGGTTTTAAAAATATTGAATCTCCGGGTTACAATTCCTAGGAAGAGAGAAAGTGAGAGTGTACAAGAAAGACGGCGCCCTCGCCCCGCTGCACGCTTCCTGCACCAAGCGCTTTGGAGAGTTTGCCAAATGACACACAGACACACAAAGTTCAAATGGCAGAATCTCTCTTTATTCAAAGAAAAGGCAGCATATAATAATAATAATTGTCAGTTTGAGTGCTATCACTGATTTAGACTGACGACTTCCACCCATGTCTAATGATTTATACCCAGAACAAATAACACACAACAAAGACAACACACAACAAAGACAACAGAAAGGTGCAATGTGGCAGTAAAGATATTTTCAAACAGCAAGAGGATCAGAAAGAGAGAAAGAAAAATAAAATAAAAAATAAAAAATAGTGTGTGTGACTGAGATGGGCTCGGTTTATCCTCCTGTTTCAAAATTCTTTGAACAATAGGGTTATACCATCTATATTTACAACAATGCCGCTAGAAACACTACCCAGATAGCAAATGACAGCTGGCCCACATACCGTATGGAATGACGGTAATGACTCAACCTGAGTGTGGCTGGCTTCTGTGCCAAATGTGGGCCCAGACAAAACAAGCCAAAACTCAGCCTAAAACCAGCTTGTTGTGTGAGGGCCAGATACGGCCCATATGACCTTTGCCATTGCCAGAACTGAACCACATGTGCCATAGTTGGCATATCGAATATTTATGCGACGCATGCAGTACAATTGGGATGCATGAGATATCTACTTCAAGGCAAAGTAAACAAATTAAAATTATTCTTACCTCTCAGTAGATATCCCGGATCGAGCCCACATAAAACTGTTCCTAAGAATTCCTAAGAAGAAAGAAAGTGAGAGTACACAAGAAAGACGGCGCCCTCGCCCTGCTGCACGCTTCCTGCACCAAGTGCTTGGGAGAGTTTGCCAAATGACACACAGACACACAAAGTTCACCTGTAGATTCAATGGGATGAGTAAAACAGTACTTTACTACAAAACACAGTGTGAACTAATAAGAAATTTCAACAGCACAAACGTCATGGCTCTGAAGTTCAGGCAGCAGGGCATTCATTTCATTTCAATTTTTAAAAATTATTTGTTATTTTGCTTTGGCAACTGGTAACTTTATTCCTAATCCTGTCGAAGCCTCTGCAGTTTCAAGTTGAATGGTTCAAATATTTGTTCGGTATTTCACTATAGGAAACGCCTCGGGCATGACCGATCCTGGAAACACCAATAACACCACGTCTGTCAGTTGACAGAACAATCACGGCTGTCATGAGGGAATCTTGCCTCCCTAACATATAAAAACGCTGCTGAAGGTCTCTTCATCATTCTCATTCTCTTCCCTGATCAAACTGGAAGCTATCCTCAGCAAGACCCGCTAAGGATAGTTGCTCAACAGTTCATAGACAAGATGTAAAGGTACGTCGCTGAACGCGGCTGATTTTGCTAGTGGGTGTATTCACTGTTACGGTGAATAGCTTATTATTTGCTTGGGATACATTAAGAGAATTAAGTAGAAAGTATGCTTCACTTTTTATGCATATGCTAGGAACAGCGTACAAGTACGTGTGATGCAAATTTCGTCATCAGCAGAGTACGGGGGTACTGTATGCCTGCCGCCAGATTTTTCTAACCGCGCGTACTTTGTATTTTGTACACGCTGTTTGCACACACGCATTTAATTCTTTTGCACTATTTAGTTGTTCCACAAGGAGGAAACATTGACCCAGGGCCGTTGATTCTCAAGGCAGTCAGAAAAAAACGTAATAAACGGAAGAGACGGCACGAGTGAATTCACCATCCCTCACTCTTTTCTGGTCGCACCATCTTCTCTTTTGCTTTTTTAAAATTTCTTCTTCCTCTAGTAAGAACAAGTGAATGGCGACCACTAGTTCTGCAGGTGGTGGAGCAAAGGTGAAAGAAACCTCGCATCAGTGAACATGTGGCTTGATGATTTCGGGCAAGGATTCCCATCCCCTGTGCATTGCATGCCTGGGGGTGAAACATGCTCAGGTCGGCACCCATGAACCGCGAGTGTTGTCCCCACTGTACTCTCTTACCGTAAGGGTGTTGGAGAGAAGAGTGCAAGTTGTGGACGCTAATAAAGGACAACCCTGCCTTTCTCCATTGCCCTGTGCCATGCAGTTGGGGCGAATTAATGGACGATGTCTCCCCTGAGCTGCCTCCCTTCTTCATACTGAACACTTTAGCTGGCGAAGGCAAGGAGGAGAATGACGACAATGCTATTGCTTGTCTATTAGATGAGGAGAGAGAGGAGGATGAAGACTATGCAATCCTCCCACCGAATCTCTCTTGGCCAGGCAGTGCGTTGAGTGAGGGGTCCCCCTCCACAGTTCAGGCGGAGCTCGATTTGATTGAAATGTGTCGGATGGCAGCGGTAAAACTCTTTTGGAGTTTTGGCAGCAGGTGGGGCAGGGAGTGGAGAGAGATCTTTATGATGGCAAGAGACTGCCTTTTCATGACCCCAGCTGTCAAACAGCTCATTCCCACAGTCCCCATGCGTGTTTCAGAGATGAAACGTTTTTGGGATAAACCCATATCACACAGGGTTCCTGTTAAAGGATTTTCTATGCTGGACGTCCACAATATAGAGGACTTATGGCTGTCAAATCCCCCTCCACTGTCAATGGCTCATCATCTCCACCCTAATCACAGGGCAGTGTTTTCTTCCACCTCGGCTTTGTTTGCCAGGACGTCCGGAGCACTTAACAGCCTTGGTTTTCTAAAACATCTATTGATCTTCAGCCTTGGCAGTGAGGGCTCTTAATGTCACCTCTCTCCTCACCGATTATCAAGTGGAGCTCATGGAGGAGATGGGGAGGCAAATGGATGCCGGGCCACCAAACCCGGCTCTCTGGGAAGAAATCTGCTTCATTGCAGATCTCAACCTGAGAACATCTAGGGGTGCGGTCCAGAGCTGTGGTTGCAGTATGGGACTGGCAGTGGTGGGCGAGCGGGCTCTGTGGCTGGTGCAGTCGGGGCTGTCAGACAGAGAGAAGGTGGATTCAGTCACTGCCATGAGGTGGCAATTTGATCTGAGGAAACAGGAGGGCGAGGCTTTCCAAACCTGTCTTCCTCACAAATTCACTGCTAGAACTCCTCAGCCAGCATGCCCCAGCATTGCACCCCTCCTGGAGTCAGGCTTTAGGTGCCCCAGTCCTCCTCCCGGCCTCAGCAGTCAAAGACTCAGTTTAAGCCATCTCAACCAAGGTGAAAATCTTCCTTTATGTCAGCGGCAGCTAGATATTGGTCAGCTATCTAATTCGCTCTTCTACCCAAGATGATGGGACGAGCAACAGCACACGTGGAGTATCTGTTGTTATCCTCCTGTGAAGAGTGTGACCATTTTCTTCCCCTCCTGCCAAGAGAAGACGTTGGACAGGAGAACCGTTCACAAAAATGTCAGAATTCTCTTCTGACCAATTCAGTTGCGGTTTTGGCACAAGTTTCCCCAGTGCCCGCAGAGAAATTCTCCCGCTCCACCCACAGGGTTGCAATGGAGAGAAAACCACTTTATTGAGCAAAAGAGCAACTCAGATAGTGCTACTAGAGGACAGCAGTCAGGGCTTTTGCTCCCAGTACTTTCTCATTCCCAAGAGGGGGGGAGGTCTCCGTCCCATTCTGGATTTGCGGAACCTCAACAAACACCACTTACTGTATGCAGTGGCAAATTGGGCATCGCCTCACACTTTTGTCTGATTTTTCAGGCTGGATGATACAGAGAATGGAATTAAATTTGTATCAAAAGTATTGAACGTAACTTTTCAAGAAACAAACAAAAATATGCAATGAGAAAGAAGAAAAACACTCAGTGACAAAAATTTAACATGGTCTTCAAATAAACAGCATTCTTTATTAACTGTTTTCTAAGCTTTGTTTTTGCTAATCATGGTTTATGAATGCGCTGCCAATGTTTCCATTTACACTTTCACAGTTTTCGTTTACGCTCCACAAGTTTACTTTCGCCATTCTGGCACAAATCTCACGTGTGGGCGGGGCTTAATAGTGATTTACTCTCATTGGCTAGTGAGATTTGGATCAACAGCTCCCTGACTAGGAAATAGAGACTTCAGTGTTGCGAATTTTGGAGAGCGTTCTGGATGCAGTTTTCTGTATAGTTATAGTCTTTGTGCTTCGTGGTGGAAATTACTTCCTTACTTAAGTAATCAGAATATTAGTTCATAATTAATATTTGAGGTATGGGTAGTATCATACAACAATTTTTTCGAGATGAGCTCTCGGGAGTGGCACGGAGCATCGTCGTCGTCATCATGAACTTCATCCTCCTCCTCCTCAGCTGGACCAGCACTGTTGAAAAAGAGAGTTGCGACACGCTTTGAGCTCACCACAATGCAGTCACATGGTTCATGTAGCTCTCAATAGTGGGCTGTGACGGTGGCCATGACAACCGCACCACCGCAGTGGTAGTTTGCCACCGCGGTGGTGGAGTGCCACCTGTACCGTTTTGTATACAGGTGTAATAATAATAACAGTTGAGATATTAATTTGTATTTATAGCCTACCATATAGCAGGAGAATTTATATTAATACACACATTACGTAATCATAATCAAACTCCTTATATGGTGTTGGCTGTTAGTTTAGTGCGGGTTTGTTCGAGTGCGGCAAAATCCAGTCAGGCGAATTTCACTTCGGGTTCTGCCGCTGCGATGGATCTTGTTTGGAAACTGAATGTTACATCGGCGATCTGGGAACATTTTGGATTTGTGCTAACGAGAGAGAAACTGGATGTGACTGGATGGCGTACTGCTTCCGGCGAGATTTTGCAGTGTGCAACCGATGTACGCTATGCGAGTCAAACAATCCCATAATGCAACGGGACTGGTGTGGACGAGCTCAGAAAAAAAATTGGGGAAGACAGCGTCAGCTCTTTTTAAGTATTAAACCTTGGTTAAACAGGACTTGTCTAACAACACCCGAATAAATTGTTAACTTGTTTAAGATCATTGTGTTTATGATGATGTCGAAGGTCACATGACAATGCTAACATGGTGGATGTAGTATGTCTGGGATTGTATTCATAATACACACACATACTGATTAGGACATACTCTTTCAAATTCCGTGCAGTAGGTACTGCATCAAATTCAGTACGTACTGTCACAGTACGTGATTTCAGACGCAGCCCATCTCTTTATTATCCACTTCCTCTCCTTCTCCCCTTGTGTGTCAATCATAATACTGTATTCCACAGCACCCTCAGGCTGTTTCTCATTGCAACAACACAACATAACAAGGCTGTATTGAGTTGTTTCACTGTTGGAAGTGCTAAAATGAAGCCTCATTTAATTTTTTTAATATTTAGGTTTCTATTTAGTTTAAACCTATAAAATTATATCATATTATATTATGTTAACTGTATTATTATATTACTGTCAACTTGTTTAAGTGGGACAGACAGCAGCTGTGACTATATTTGCAGCAATTTGTACATCTGTATATATTAACGCATAATGCGCTTTGATTACTATGTGAAGGTTGTTGATTTATAGTAGCATTTTTTCTGGGAAGTGATGGAGAGACAGCATTAATCAGTTTTTCTGTGTTCACTTTTGGAGGGAAAGGGGATCGCTCCCATAAAGTAGAATACATTTACAGTATGTATGCATTCATTTTTTTTTTTTTTTGTGCTTCTATGGTCATAATTACTCATATCCTAATGTTATCTTATGTTAAGACATTCATATAAGCATGCAAAACAAGTGAATATCAATGAATGCAAGCAACTTCTCAATTTAATCCAAGAAAAGAAGTTTGGTCAATAGTGCAAAATAAACAAGCACACAATTACATTCAGCAAAACATTTTATAATATAATATATCCAGGGAAAGGGTAGATAAGTTTTTCCTTGAATGGGCAGTCTTCATAGAAACTCATTCGACCTCCTACAGGGAGAGAATGAATAAATAAATAAATAAATAAATAAATAAATAAATAAATAAATAAATAAATAAATAAATAAATAGATTAATAAATAAATAAATAAAACCCTTTATAGATCAAGGTCTTACCATGGTTGTGCAGCATTTGGATGCAAAAAATAAAAAAATATATGAAAAAAAGGAAAGAATTAATGAGCCCTGGTAATTTTAATGTCCTTCATAAACAGCAGAATACCTGCTTATAATAATAGACCAGTCTTATAGGTGTTGATATGTTGTATTATTTGCCTGTATTAAATAAATAAAATAAAGAAATAATAATAAGAAAATCCCATCTGTTCAACAGCTGGAACTTGAGATTTACTGCTTCAATGACTGTAGGGATATCTCTTGCGTTAGACTTCTCTATCACCTTCTAAAAGAGAAAGAAAAATGTGCTACCTTAAGATAATGGAAAATTAAATGTCATCTAAATACTTAAGTGATGTTAGTCCAATAAGCACACTGTAATGCTTTCTTGAGGTTGCACTTAACAAAATCTTTATGTACACATATAAATGTTTCATCAGTCTAATCAAAGTTGGGCTGCAATTCCAACTGCCAGTTTATTAGGTACACCAGTCTAACGCTAACAACAAATCTAATCTGAATATTAACGTTGTATGTTAACAAACACCAGTGCTTGTTTATTTGAAGACCATGTTAAATTTTTGCCACTGAGTTCACTGTGTTCAGTTCCAGAGTGTTTTTCTTCTTTCTCATGGTATATTTTTGTTTGTTTCTTGAAAATTTTCGTTCAATCCTTTTGGCACAAATTTGGCACAAACAAAAAAACAAAAAAACAAACAAACAACAAAAAAAACACCCTCACAAGCTTTTTCCCCTCATACGTCCCTGTATTTATTCTTGGAGAAATAGATTTGGATTTGTCTATGTACATACAGTAGACTTATACGCATCACTGAGTCAGTTGGCTGCTCTGCTTTGCACAGCATATCTGCAGTACGGGAGTTGTCTATATCCCATAGTGGTTCTCTAATAACAGGAGTGAAGTATCTGACCACACTCCCCTCCCTACTGCTGCATGAAGAAGAGCTATGCTGAGAATGACGAAGGGACCTTCGGCAGTATCTTATATGTTAAGTAGGCGGGACTTCCTCAACACGGTCATGATTGGTCTGTCGGCTGACAGACGTGGTGTTATTGGTGCTTCCAGGATTGATCGTTCTCGAGGCGTTTCCCATCGTGAGATGTCTCACACCTGTTAGAGAATCTAAAGAGCTGCCATGTTTTTTGCTTTCAAACTCTCTACACCTCGTGTCAACTGTGTGATGCGCGTGCACGCGAAGGGGAATGTGATTTGTCTGAGCATCAGATTTCGGCACAACACACAGGATGATTCAACAGTCCAGCTAACGCCCCTGTTTTTGTCCAACTTTCTCATATTTAAACCACTTAGTCATCCCAGTTTTTTTCTTTTCCTAAAAGCTGAGAAAAAGGCAGAAGAAAAAGAAAAAAATGAAAAAGAAATAAAAGAAGACGAAACTAATGTGTACTGCAAACTGAACAATCCAACAGAACATATTTATTATGCTTCAATGCGTACTTCCACTCCCAAACGCATTGAAGGTAAAACATTTACTTATTTAAGCGAAAGGCTTAAAAGAACTAAGAAAGTGTCACAGTTTAAATTTTGTGATACACATTTAAGTTGTGTGAAAGGTCCAATGAACATATGAAGCTGGCTATATGTAGGCTGAATTGATCTATATATTTAATCTATATATTTAATCACTTTTAAATTATACCAACAACTAGAAAAATTTGAGAATAGTTAAAATGCAACTGGAGTAACAAGATTTTTAAAAAATTATTTTTTTTAATAACAATTTTGAAAGCTTTGAATGACAGAAAATCAATATTTTTTTACTATGGGAGTTGCACATTTAAAACAAAACACTTTATACAGTCTCCTCTGAAAGTACTGGAACAGCAACTTTTGGAAGGGCCAATTCTATTGTTTTTGCTATACATTGAATACATTTGGGTTTTAGATCAAAAGATGAATAAGATCAGAATTTCAGCTTTCATTTCCTGATATGTACATCTAGATGTGTTAAACAAGAAGTGTAACATGGCAGATTTTGGGGTTGGGGGTTCGATTACTGCCTCCGCTCTGTGTGCATGGAGTTTGTGTGTTGTCCCTGTGCCTCGGGGGTTGATTGCCATCTCTAAACTGTCCATAGTGTGTGAATGGGTGCGAGTGTGTGCGCGAGTGTGTGTGCGATTGTGATGATGGCAATTTTGGAAGTTTTGAATGACAGAAAAGAAATATTTTTTAAGTGTAGGAGCTGCACATGTAAAACAAAATGCTTCATATAACATTAGATTTTTCCTACTAACTGAAGTGTATAGATTTTGAATGAGAGTTTTAAGAAATTGTAACTTTTTTGGTTGCAATAAATAAGACAAAAATAAAAATTAAATAAAATTAATAAGACATAGAGTCCCTTACATACAGTACTATGAATGTTTTTTTTTTTAAAACTTCGCTGATTTTATTAAATTTAATATAAAAAGAAATCTATTAAAGTCTCTAACCATTGGATCTAACTATGTCAAACTATTAATATAAATTGTACATTTTGTCATTTTAAGGAAACAAAATTTATGAAAATAATTTGACAAATTACTTTAATTATTTTCTCATATTGAATCAACTGTGTCATTATTTCTTCTTCCCATAAAAGCTAAAAAAGTGAAAGAAAAAGACGAAGGAGAAGAAACTAATGTGTACTGCAAACTGAAGGATGCATCAGAAAATGTTAATATGGTTGCGATGTCCAGTTCCACTCCAAAACACAATGAAGGTAATATAGGTCACATACAAATGTACTTATTTCAGCAAAAGGTTAAATGAAATAAGAATGTGGCACAACTACACATTACAGTTCTGCGATAAGGTCTAATGAATGTAAGAAGATTATATGTAGGATGAATGGGAGAAAATTACGATGTCCAAGCTGTCTCGGATATCTAATTAAAAAAAAATAAAAATTCTCCACCAGAGGGAGCCGTCACCTAAGCTTTAGTGGCACTTCCTGTTTGCCTGTTTGTGTGTGTGTGTGTGTGTGTGTGTGTGTGTATATATATATATATATATATATATATATATATATATATATATATATATATATATATATATATATATATACAGTTGCAATCAAAATTATTCAACCCCCGTTGCAAATCAGGTTTACTGTCAAAATTTACAGATTTTCAGCTGTTTGCAATGAACAAATCAAACAAAAGCAATATAGTTCAACACTACGAATGCTTCAAGTGGTTTCCCCAAATTCAACTGAAAATGCAACTTATAATGACTTCTCCAGTCTCAAAATTATTCAACCCCCTGAATAGAATCCCTCACAACAGCACAAATATGCAAAACAGGTGTTGTCTCAAGCACTCCTGATGCAACTAATCAAGGGCTTCATTAGTTGCACCAGGTGTGCTTGAGCTGGAACACATGAAATACCTGAACTGGCTAGGGGTTTGTTGAGTGTCACATTTGACTACATGTTGGAAATATGACTAGGTCAAAAGAATGGTCCAAAAAGTAAAGAGAAGAGATCATTACCCTTCACAAACAGGGAACAGGATACAAAAAGATAGCAAAGGCACTGAATGTTCCTAGAGACACTGTTGAAAGCATAGTTTGCAAGTTCAAAGTTAAGGGAACAGTGGTTACACTACCTGGACGAGGCAGAAAAAGAAAGCTATCAACAGCTGCAACCAGATTTCTGAGAAGGCAGGTGACTGCAAAAGACCTGCAGCAAGACTTGGAGGCAACAGGCACTGAGGTTTCAGTGAGCACAGTAAGATGTGCAGAAGGTTTCCATGCCAGAACTCCAAGACGTACACCACTACTGACCCAAAAGCACAAGAAATGTCTGCTCCAGTATGCTCAAAATCATATAAATAAGCCACAGATGTTTTGGGATTCTGTTCTGTGGAACTTTTCAGCACAATGGATCAGCGCTATGTCTGGAGGAAAAAGAATTAAGCATACGCTGAAAAGAACACTCTGTCCACAGTCTAGTCAAGCATGGTTGTGGCTCGGTGATGCTATGGGGCTGCTTTGCATCCTCTGGCACTGGAGACCTGCAGCATGTGGAAGGCAAGATGGATTCATTGAAGTATCAGGAAATCCTAGGAGTAAACTTCATATCATCTGTGAGGAAGCTGAAGCTTGGGCGTCACTGGACCTTCCAACAGGACAATGATCCCAAGCATACCTCAAATTCCACCAAGGCTTGGTTGCAGAAGAAGTCCTGGAAGATTCTACAGTGGCTATCACAGTCACCTGACTTGAACCCCATAGAAAATCTCTGGTGGGATTTGAAGAAGGTGGTTGCAGCACGCAAACCCAAGGATATTACTGAACTGTAGGCCATTGCTCATGAGGATTGGGCTAAGATTAATCAGGAACGCTGCCAGAAGCTGGTGTCTGGCTATGCATCTCGTTTGCAGTAGGTCATAACAACAAAAGGGTGCTCTACTAAGTACTAAAGATGCTTGCCATGAAGGGGTTGAATAATTTTGAAACTGGAGAAGTCATAATAAGTTGCATTTTCAGTTGAATTTGAGGAAACCACTTAAAGCATTCGTTGTGTTGAACTATTTCAATTGCTTTTGTTTGATTTGTTCATTGCAAACAGCTGAAAGTCTGTATACACACACACACACACACACACACACACACACACACACACAGTACAAGATTTTAGATTCCCAAACATTAGTTTTCTAGCACAAAATTAAATGTTACAGAAAAATGTTTGCATGTCATTAAAGAAAGCAGCATATTACGTAAGAGACACTTTTCAGACAAAAAGACACAATGAAGGCTGCTGGGTTTTGCTGCAAAAATAAGAAGCAAGTGCGAAAGTCAAAGTCTCCAGAAGAACTGTGGCTGGTTCTGCAAGATGCTCAATAAAACTTACCAGCTCATTTCCTTATAAAACTGCACAGACTGTACTGGAGACTACTATTTTTATTTTTATTTTTATTTTTATTTTTTTGTCACACCAAATATTGACTTTGTTTCATTTACTACTGTTTACTTCCCTTTACGGTATTTTTTTTAAAATGTAGAAATGTTTAATTTAATTATTTTGAAGGCATCTTTGCTCTACAGCATTTCTTTGCATGTGCCTAAAACATTTGCACAGTATTGTATATAATACTTTGCAAAAGGTTTGTGGGCCTCCTTGTTCAGACACACTTTTTCAGTTTAGTCCACATTTTGTTACAACTTTGGCAGTATGCTTAGGATCATTGTCCTGCTGAAGCCCCAGTTGTGACTAAGTTTTAACTTTCTGGCTGATGTCTTGAGGTGTTGTTCCAGTGTTTCTAGATAATCCTGCTTCCTCATGATGCTATCTGTTTTCTGAAGTGCACCAGGCTCTTTCCAGTAAAACACCCCCACAACATGATGCAGCCACTCCCATGTTTCACAGTTGGGATGGTGTTGATTAAAAGCCTCACCTTTTTTCCTCCATACATTGTGCTGATAATTATGGCCAAACAGTTCAATATTTGTTTCATCTGGCCAGAGAATATTCCTCCAAAAGGTTGGTTATCACCTGCATTTTATGTCTGTCAATGAGAATGGACTCCTTCCTTGTATGCCTTTCAGGCCATGGTGATGTAGAACTTTCTTAATGGTGGATGTACATATTTGGTACCCGATGTCTTGGGGTTCAGGTGAACCTTTTTGACCAAAGTCCATTCATCCCTGGGAGTTCATTTTTGCCTCTTTCCTGAACAATGCAGTGCCTGTGGGTCAGATTATTTTCATATTTGCATACAGTCGTTTGTACAGATGCTCGTGGTACCTTCAGTTGTTTGGAAATTGCTCCTAAGGAGGAACTTGACTTGTGGAGAGCCACAGTTTTATTGTTTTTTCTGAGGTCTTGGCTGAGTTGTTTGGATTTTTTCAGTTAAGTCTGTTAACTCCTAATTATGTCAACTGGCCAATCATAAACATCTACAGTCATTACATCAATTTCTTATATGATGTTTCAAATATATGGTCAGTCTCATGTTATTTCTATCAAGCAGTTCCAGTGCAAGGGCTTAGTAACATATATTTTGACTTTCACTTATCAGGCCAGAAAATAATACATTCTAATATGTTTTGACAACTTACACGGAATGGATACACTTCATTAAATCAATCAAAGTAGCCCAATTTCGCAGAAAAAATGCACTCTGGCAATAACTATTGATCTTAATTACTCACAAACACATACTGGCTTGAGTTGTTTCTACAGTACATGGGTTGAGCTAACTGTTTATTTATTTCTATGTTTAGATGTTTACAGGAGAGTTCATCTGTACAGGAGGATTTCTGCTGTTTTCATCATTCTCTCTTTGCTCTTACTGGCTGTGGTTCTTGCTCTGGCCATGAAGTGTAAGTAAAGCGTTTGCAGAGGCCTGTTGCACGAAGCAAGTTGAACAAACTCAGAGTTGCAGTGTAAGTTTTGAGTTGTGTGCACGTAAAAGCCACATGGTAAAAGCCATGTTTGCAGCAAACAGCCAATAGCATTCAGCATGGAAAAAAGCAGGTTTGCATGCAGTGCTGTGAAAAAAGTATTTGCGCCATCCTGATTTCTTCTGTTTTTGTGTATATCTCATACTAAATAGTTTTAGATCTTCAAATGAAATGCAACATAAATTTACTCTGGTTGCCTTTGTTTTATCTTAGATTTTGTTTTCATTTCTGAAACAATTTAGTATGAGATATACATAAAAGCAGAAGAAATCAGGATGGGGCAAATACTTTTTCACAGCACTGTACTTTTTGGTTGAAGAACAAGAAATTATTATGAGGAAATATGAGGAATATAAACCTATACTAACCTCAAAAAGCGAGACTGCTGCAGCCGCCAAAGCTCGGGAAAATTGCTGGCTGAACATTGCTGATATTGGATGCTGATATATAAGTTTACTTTTATAGGCAATAAGAATAAACAGATTGAAAACTTATAACCACAACATATTTCATGTCATTTCATTTGATATAAATGTAAAGTGTTGTAATTAAATATTAATAAAATAAATATCAATTTGTGAAAATACATTAGGACAGGAATAATGCCACCACATACACAAATATGTATCACTCTCAAAGAACTGCAAAGCAATACATACAATTTGCAGTACAGTAAGAGCGTGGCTTCGTAAAGACTGTTTGCAGTTTGAAATTCAGACTTCTTTTGGCTGTAAATCTGCAGTGTGCTACTGTAGACATGTAAGTGGTTAGCACGTTTGCCTTGCACTTCCGGGGTTGGGGTTGAATTCACGCCCATGCCCTGCATGCGCGGAGTTTGATTGTTCTCCCCATGCGTCGGGGGTTTTCTACGGGCACTCCGGTTTCATCCCCCAGTCCAAAGTCATGTGTTGTCTTTGCATTGTCATTGAACTGTCTTGATTCACGGATCAAGATAGCTCATTTGAGTGTAGCATGATCCATCTAGTGGGCCAATTATAAGAATTTTACGACTTTCTTTACTTTGATGGCTTAGATGATAGATATTTCATAGTGCCAATATGTGTCAAACCAACCAAAAGAGTCAAATTAATCTGTGAAAGTTTTCACAACTCCAGTTTTAACTGGAAATAATGTTTTTCATAATCATAATAGGCAAAGTCTTTCATGAATATGCTTTCATGAAGGTGCAATTACATGCATTTTTTGTGCAAAATATGTACTGTGAAACAATTCTCAAATCATGATGGTCTGTTTCATCATTGTATGATCCATCTAAATGGTAAATTTAAAATAAATATATATTTATGAGCTTATTCATCTATTGGCATGGACCGTTATCCACTGACACAGCCTGTATGTTATTATTACACAGTGCCATGGGAATAAAACTGTAATACAATATAAAATGCACCAAATATGTCTGTGAAAGTTTTCACAAGTCAGACTGTGAGCTCAGCATGAGCTCAGACTGTTAAAAGTGAAGACCGTGTATTTTTCACCTTCCCAACTCACAGACATCACAAGGTTTGACAGACAAAATCTTTATTGTGAAAAAATTCACAAATCAAACTGGTCAAGATTATAGTGGTTTCAGTCTTCTACGTGTTTAACTTTTCTTGAGTTATACATGTAATAAAATAAATAGTTGCAATAAAAAATGCAGATCACCTGAAATCACAAATCATGAAGAATAACATGCCATAATGTTTATATATCTACTGTACAATAGCGCATTGTGGATTTACAGCCAAAAGAAGTCTGAATTGCAAACTGTAAACTATCTTTACTGCAGTCAGATGTTTAATGTGCAGCTCAAGAAGCCGGCATAGATAAACTATACCATCTGCTGAAAATCATTATCTTTCATACAGATGGTCATCGGGAAAAGCCAGGGGATTGTGTCTGTCCCTAAATATTCTTTCCCTTCAAAGTGCCCTTCTTATTATTTGCACCCTTCTTATTCTCACTCCCCGAAAAAAAAAAAAAAAAAAAAACAAAGAAAGAAAGAAATGAACAATTAAAAAAACAAGAACAGAAAGGAGAGACAGCATACCCTTCAACAAATGTTGGGGTTGTGTTTATTATTGTAAAACTATTATTATTATTATAATCTATTATTATATAACTGTTATATATAACTATTGTGCATAAGTGGAACGGCACCCTCTTATCTTAGAGCTCTCATCACCCCTCGCACCGCACCACGCTCCCTCAGGTCAACAAGCACTGCTCGACTGGTCCCACCCTCTCTATCTAAGGATTCAAGGTAAATCTGCCTCACAACTTTTCTCTGTTCTGGCACCAAGGTGGTGGAATGAACTTCCCATCAGTGTCAGAACAGCTGAGTCGCTGGCTATCTTCAAGAAACATCTAAAGACATACCTCTTTCTTAAATACTTACCCCTTGATAGTTAGTGTTTTCTTCTTCAAAAAAAAAAAAAAAAAAAAAAAAGGTTTGTGTTCAGTGCACTTCGTTGTAGTCGTACGAACCAGAAATGAAATATTCATTGATGGAGAATTTAAAGCACTCTTGTACTTGCTGTAAATGTAAACTATTATTCTAAAATTATTATAAATATAATTTCAGATTGTATCTCACAGGAATTTGGAGAAACACAGATGTGAGTTTATTGAAAGGATGTGTTTAATCACTTGATAGTGCTAACACATTGAACTAGTTCCACTGACAAAAAATGTTTTGTTGCTGATTCTTCATGTCAAAATGCACAAAAATATTCTTCCAAAACTCTTGGACTCCGGTTGCATTGCCACCGTTTTTCGATAATCACAGTGTCTTGAGACCTTTCACCATGTCTGTTACTGACCGAGAGTTACACAGAAGAAGTCTAAATGAGAATGCAGAAAATGAATCATTAATGATATGTTGAACCCCATGGTTTTGTATGCTTGAAACATTTTGTCAACCAGCTTATTCCTGGCTTTTATTAAAAAAAAAAAAAAAATCATAAGCCCAAGTTTTATAGGAAAAGGAGGGAAATGTATCTCTGTTGGGTTGACAATTGCTTTATGCACCACAGTTATCAGTCCTGGAAGCATATACTTACAATGTGGCCAGTCCTTTTTAATGTAATGTGAACCTTTAGCATGGCTGTCTTATTTGCAAATGAAACATAGTAGTTGGCGTATCCGAGCTGCATTTCTAGCGTGTGTCATGTGATTTACAAGCCCAGTCATGTCTGGAAAGTATTTAAAAAAAAAAAAAAAAAAAAAAAAAAAAAAACTTGCATTGTGCTCAACATTGAAATTAAAGATTGAAAACACTAAAAAAGAAAATGTTAAGGTGATTTTTGAGCTCAGTAGCCCAAAAAAACAGAAACAAAACACAAGATACACCCAAGGCTTTTCACATAGCAAAAGATTAGTTGTCTAGTGTTATTTGCCATTTTGCACCTCCTTTGATGCTGTTTTTTTGTTCATTTTTTGATCTTGTCACTAGATGGCGCACAAATAAAACACAATTGGTACATTGTACCAGTTTCTCCTGATACTAAGAAACCCGCCTCAACATAAGATTGCATTAGATAACAAATGCTTTTTACTCTGGGGATGTTCTAAATTTAAACTAAAATAAAGAATGTTAAGTTGATGATTCTCAATTTTGTATTTGTAGTCCAAGATTTTCATTGGTCTGACAGATACAAAATAATTTCACTGTGAATATATCAGGAATGCATTTTGTATATTAACTGTTGAATTTTCCATTGTTTGATGAACTGTGGTGTGGCAAAAACTATCCATACATAGTCTGTTCTTCTATATTGACATCAAATATCTTGATAAACATAACATTTGTTAGGATTTTCTGTAATATTACACATTTTGGTAGCACATAGACAGAAGCTGCCTTGGATATGTAGGTATAAATAATTCATTGTCTGTCTAAAATAGAAAATTTATATATTGTTGTACAATCTGTTCTCTTGACGCCCAAACCTCAGTAAATGAAGTTCAGTCCAGCCAGAAGTGTCCAGATCTCTCTGCTGAAGTGAAGACAAAGCCCGATGACCCCCCAAACCAAGGTAAAACACAGTCACTTCCTAACTTTCACAATTACCATAAATGCTCTTTACTTTTAGTCATTTATTTATAATTATGCTCTATTATCCTATTTTATTATTGGTGTGAATTCCTTATGTTTATTTTTGTACCTTGTGATATTACATATTCAGACCTGCTGTTTCTCTGCAGGGTATCCGTGTGCTGTGTGTGGCAAGGGCTGGTTGAAGTTTGAGAACTCCTGCTACTTCATAGCTAGGGAGCGTCTAAGCTGGCAGCATAGCAGAGAGGATTGTCAGAAAAAGGGCGGAGACCTGGTTGTCATCGACAATGAAGGGTTGCAGGTTAATCAATCAATCCATCAATCCATCAATAAATCAATCTGAAACTGAAACAGACATCAATATTAATGCACTCTGCTGTCATGACAGGAAAAAGGTGTCTATCTTAAGGCTGCTAATTCTGTCTTTATTACTGTAGAGACATCTAAGTGGGGTAAACAGCATGCTGTACTGGATTGGGCTCCATTATTCAGAAAAGCAGCAATGGATGTGGATTAACAATACCGCACTAACCCAGAGGTGAGTCATCAGTGCTTAGTTTCTCGTCACAGGACTGCTGTTTGCTGGATAGTTTTGGTGAGTGGAGTGTTTCTTAAATCAGCAAAGCTGCTGGCCAGTGCATCGTCCACTACAGTCAGTGTGGCTGCTGTGCTGAGATCCACCACCCAAAATAACACATGGTCATTGGTGGTCCTATAGTGGACCCATTCCACTGATGTAGGGAGTAGTGGGGGGTTCACAAAATGTGCATAGCAGCAGTAAGTGTTACTGTATTTCTGCTTTTTACTCATCTACTTATATCACAATGATTACTGAGCTTACAGTCTTAATGCAATAACTCAATAACAATACAAAAATATCAACACACAATACATTACATACACACAACCAGAACAAACCAGTTCTATAGACAAATAATCTCAGAGACAAACATTTCATAAACCATGAACATGAAACTTTTCTTTAAAATGCCTTTATTTATTTATTTAGTTATTTATTTATTTATTTTAAAGTACATGTTAAAACGCTTTGTCTTTTACATGGCTGGTGGTGTAAGGTCTAACACAGCTTCAGGCATCTTTTATGTCTCCTTCTAACCTCTGAAAGCAGTCCCAGTTTCTTTCTCTGTTTCTTCCCGTCTCTCTTTGGCATGATATACACTATATGACCAAATGTTTGTGGACAGTAGTAGTTCTTCCCCAAACTTGCCACAAAGTTGGAAAAACCCAATTATATAAAATGTCTTTGTATGCTGTAGCTGTGTGGCTGTGGTTCAGGTAGTAGAACAGATTGTCCACTAAGGGTTGGTGGTTCGAACCCCGGCTCACATGGCTCCAAAAGTGTCCTTGGGCAAGACACTGAACCCCAAGTTGCTCCCGATGGCAGGCTAGTGCCTTGCATGTGTGTGTGTGAATGGGTGAATGAGAAACAGTGTAAAGCGCTTTGTAGAGCTGCTAAGGATAAAAGGCACTGTATAAGTGCAGACCATTTACCATGACCTGCCCTGACCTCAACCTCACTGAACACCTTTGGGATAAACTGGAATGCCGACTACACTCCAGGCCTCCTCACCCAACATCATCCCTGACCTCACTAATGCTCTTGTGGCTGAATGAACACAAATCCCCACAGCCATGCTCCAAAATCTAGTGGAAAGCCTTCCCAGAAGAGCAGAGGTTATTATAACAGCAAAGACTCTTGTAATGTGGCTCATGTGTTGTGATGGTCAGGTGTCCAAATACGTTTGGTCATATTTTGTATATCATCCATGTGAAAAAGTAATTGCCACCTAAACTTAATAACAGGCTGTGGCACCTTTAGCAGCAGCAACTGCATCCAAACACTGATAACTGGAGATCAGTCTTTTACATCACTGTGGAGGAATTTTGGTCCATTCTACTTGACTGCCTGTTTAAGGTCCTGCCATAGCATCTCAATGGGGCTCAAGTCAGGACATTGACTAGGCCACTCCAAAACCTTAATTTTGTTTCTTTTGAGCCAGTCAGAGATGGACTTGCTGTTGTGCTTCGAATTGTTATCTTGCTGCATAACCCAATTTAGCTTGAGCTTCAGGTCCCGGACTGATGGCCAGACATTCACCTTCAGGATTTTCTGGTAAAGAGCAGAATTCATGTTTCCATCAATTATAACTAGTCGCCAAGGCCCTGAAGCAGCAAAGCATCCCCACACCATCACACTCCCACCGCCTTGTTTGGCTGTTAGTATGATGCTCTTATTGTGGAATGCTGTGCTAGCTTTATGCCATGTAATGGGACCCATGTCTTCCAAAAGTTCCACTTTTGACTCATTAGTCCACACAACATTATCCCAAAAGGCTTGGGGTTTAGCAGTACATTTCACCATGCAACTCTCCCATGAATACCATTTTTTGCCCAGTCTCTTTCTAATGGTGGAAGCATGAACGCGGAACTTATCTGAGGCTAGTGAGGCCTGCAGTTCCTTAGATATTCATTTGGGTTTTTCTTACTTCCTGGATGAGTTCTCAATGCACTCTTGGAGGAATTTTGGTAGTACTTGGTAGTACTTCTGGAAAGAAGGCTGTCACTGTGGTTTGCTGGAGTCCCAGAACTTTAGAAATGGCTTTCCACATTCCTTCTCATCTCTTTTGTAATTTCTTTTGATCAGTGCATAATGTGCTGCTTTTTTGAGACCTTTTACCCTACTTCACATTACTGGAAAGTGATGTTTAGATTAAACAGGGCTGGCATTATCTTGCATGGGTGGGTCTAGTCTAATTTAACCAAATTATCATTAAATTTGTTTGAGTAACTAAAGGGGCAATTACTTTATCACACAGGGCCAGTTGGTGTTGGATAACTTTTTTTCTTCAATAAATGGAAATATTGTTTAAAACTGTAGTTTGTGTTTACTCAGGTTTGTATTTGTCATGTTTTTGTCATATTTTGTAAGTTAGTTAGTGCGGCTGTTCCCAACCATATACAACAGTGTTAATATGTTGGTAATATTTTTCTTTTTCAACATACTTAAAACCTGCCTTTTCTTCTAGCAAGATACAAACATCAAGCTTTAGGGTCATACAGTCACTGAGCACTTTATTAGGAACACTATACTAATACTGGGTAGGGCCTCCCTTTGCTCTCAAAACAGCCTCAGTTCTTCATGGCATGGATTCCACAAGATGTTGAATCCTTTGAGATTCTGGTCCATGTTGACATGATTGCATCTCGCAATTCCTGCTGATTTTCTCAGGTGCACTTTCTCAGATTCAGCCCGACGTGGTCTTCTGCTGTTGTAGCCCATCTGCCTATTTTCCGTTGACCTCTCTCATCAACAAGGCATTTCCGTCCACAGAACTGCTGCTCACTGGTTGTTTTTTCTTTATTACACCATTCTGCATAAACTCTAGATAATGTTGTGCGTGAAAATCAGCAGTTATAGAAATACTCAAACCAGCCCATCTGGCACCAACAATCATGCCACGGTCAAAATCAGTGAGATCACATATTTTCACCATTCTGATGGTTGATATGAACATTACCTGACGTTGCTGGCCTGTACCTGCATGATTTTATGCATTGCACTGCTGCCATATGATTGGCTGATTAGATAATTGCATGAATGTGTAGGTGTACAGGCGTTTCATATTTAATAAATCAATAGACTTGCCAATATGTTTTCTAATGGAATTCTATAAAAAAATATAAACACAATGTTCACTCTCAAATATTGAAACACATTGGTGAGAAATATCTGTTCTAAATTAAACTGTAATATTTAAAGTACTGTAAGTATATAAATCATGAATTAAGTATAATAGCACAGAAAGGGGAGGAAAATTCTCCTCTGACATGTCTCATCAGCAAAGCGATCCTGCCATCTTTGCTGCTCACTGGATTTTGTGTAAACTTTAGTGACTGTTGTGTGTGACAGATCAGCAGTTTCTGACTTACTCAAACCAGCCCATATGGCACCAACATTCATGTCACAGTCATTCCGATGTTTGTATGAAATTTAACTGAAGCTCTTCACTTGTATCTGTATGATTTTATGCATTGTGCTGCTGCCACATGATTGGGTCACTGGATAATTACATAAAGAAGCAAGGGTACAGGTATTCCTATTAAAGTGGCCAGTCAGTGTATGTGTAACTAAACAAGTTGTTTTTATTTATTGGCAGCTACTGGGCCCGTGGCCAGCCTCAACGAGACTCTCAACACTCCTGTGCACTGCTAAAGGCAGAGAGGTCACAAATGAACAACTGGTTTTCAAACCGCTGTGAGGTGTTGTCACATTACATCTGCCAGAGAGGTTAAAAGTGGAGAATGATCAACCATAACCATCACATACATCTGCTACATTTGCCTTTAATATAATCATTTTACTCGTTTACTTAACTTTTTACAAATGCAGTTCATAAATGGTAACAAATACAGAATCAGTACATGAAACAATCCTGTTCTGTGATGCACAATCAAGTAGACGTTATGTATTTTTGCAACATATTCATTGAAAGTGGCTCTGTGCTTATATTACTTGTAATTGTAATGTTTTTAATTGCACTGATACTTTGCACTAATTTTTATAAGTTTGCAGAATGTATTTTAAAATATATATATTATAAATATATACCTATATGTAGTTGCCTTTGAAATAAGTAGCGAGATGATGATGGTGTCTTTACAGTCATTCAATTTAAAATACAATAAAATTTCTAACTTTTTCACCATAAAGTAGTATTCACTCATTAAAATAATGAAATGATTATAAGTTGTACAGAATCATTATACTTCTGCATCTTGCATGCTTTTCTTGTCTGCCGAGTCTTGGGCCTTGGTCGTTTCTTTCACTTCCCTCTTTCTTGTCTGAGTCATCATATTTTGTGAACACATCAACATACTGTCTGATCTTCTGCATAACTGGTCAGTGCAGTCCTCCACTCTGAAATAAATACAGTGTTAAATGAGATGTGTTAATACTACGATTATGATTTATATCATAATATCATGATGTGATTAATATGGTCATGATCATAATATTATTAGCCATCATGCTTGTGTTCCTTACCAGAGGTACTAGTGGTCTCCCAGGCCATAGTGCAAACCACACATGCCCAGCCTTGGTTACAAACACCGCAGCAGCCGATGTTCCTGAATCAAAGAGGTGGCTACCATCTACACAGAACCCACAGTAAACTGTAAACAGTCATTCAAACTGACACGGTGAACTGCATTCAATGCCACAAAGCTGTCTAAACTGACACTAGGTTTAGGTTTGCCATTTCTAGTTTTTTTTTTTTATACCTACCTGGGACCTCCAGAGTTCATCTCCCGTGTAACCGGGTGTCACTCACCATGGTCCTGAGGAGACTGAGTAAGAGGAGATGGGACATCACACTGAAGCAGCAGAAGACCACTTGCGCAATAGTGTGGTCCACAGACAAATCATTCCCACAGTCAGCTCAAACATAGTGAAGAGTGTAATGGGGTACATCGCTGGTGTGGACAGATGATTTTTCATGAAGAAATCCTATCCCAACAATACAGACAGCGTCGCTTCTCTCACCACATGAGAAACGTGTTGCCATATTTCAGTACCCAGCTGTAGAGTTATTGTAAGTGTGCCCAGCATGTCCAACATCTGTCCGTTCATGGCACAGGCCGCAACATAGTCTTTTTTTAGAGGTCGATTGCAAAGTGCTGGATTGACATTCGAAAATCAGAGCGCATTAACGATACACTAGAACCAGAGTCCTTTGTGTTGTGTGTCAACTCTTGTAATGATCTGGGAGTATTTCAATTTAAGACCAGGAGGGGCACGTGACTGCGTCATTCTGTGCTCTCGCTGCCTGTGTGTGAGTCTGCAGCAAGTGTGTGAGTGAGCCGAACTGTAACCGTGATAATGGTCAGCATAATTAATAAAACCAACGTGAAAATGTTTAAACAGTAAACTGTCGTGTGTGGATCATTTGCTGACCAAGAGAACGGCTCGATTAAAGTGTATACATACTGGATGAAGTTGAGCTACAAGTACGATTTCAGTACGATTTCAGTCATACTAAAGTGTTTACATGACATTTTAAAAAGGCGAATTATTGCTTTAGGTTTAAGATGCGATGGAATCGAACCGTTGAAGAAAAAAAAAGAAATCAAAAAGAAAACATATTGGCTGATATATTGATTTGCTTAGGGGGGGGGCTAATGATTATTATCCAAATAATTATTATCCAAATAACTATTAGCCAAAATTGTCGTGTTTGTGGTTTATGTGGGATCTCAAATTTAGCACTTCTGGGTATTTTGTCATATAGTCAACTAACACCAGGAAAGACTAACCTTGCAGTTCAAAGATGTCTGCTCCAATCTTCAACCAGGGAACATCTGGGATGTCGTGACTGAAGAGGTTCTCTTTGATTTTGAGGTTGGAACTTTTGACAAATGCCACATTTGCTTACCATGCTCTCACTATCTTTTGACATGCCAGGCCAAAACACAACTTGCCTTGCTTGTGCTTTAGTTTGTTGTATAGCTTGAAGTCCAATATGTAACCTCTGTAACACAGCAGACTTTAATTTCTCAGGAATGATGAATCTATCTCCCATCATTAGCACTTCATTCTGCATACTAATGTTGTGTCACACTGACAAGAATTTGTGCAATTTCTTCTTAAGCCTGAGGCATGGCTTGCCCCAGTCACTTTTATGAGCTTCTTTGATGGCTTGCAAGACGTCATCTGTTTGACTAATTTCTTTAAGTTGTTACAACATTTCTGTACTTCTAGCTTCAGCGAACACACCACTGAGCTTCTAGCGAATACACTACTTTCTCATAAGCATCTTGTTTTCTACTTCATGCTTATTGTGTGCGTTTATTCTCAAACCACATCTCTTTTAAGCAGACCATGTAATCATACACACGTGAAACTCATTACACACAACATCATATTACACGTCCATGAGACGTCCATATTAGACGTCTCTGTCTAGCAGTAAGCTGAAGTGAAATAGTAATAATATGATAAGATGCTCACAAATACTGTGAATTGTTGTGTGTTCATTTTGTTACTTATTATTCTATTTTATTTATTTATTTTTAAAATGATTGTTTCGTAGAAAGTTAAGTTGCTTTGGTTGGAAGCTCGAGGATGCTCGCTTTATGCTTTTGACGCTATTACTGCAAAGCGTCTAAAAGCCATGCCCCTAAAATTTATGTGCATTTAGATTAACCGTGCTTTCAGAAAGAGCGGCTGCGTATTCCCGTCAGTGCCGACATCCTCGCGAGATTTCATAATGTGATTGGTTTAGGCTACGTTAATACTACATGAATTGATCACGTTCACTCTACATTATTCAATCTAGTAATTAGAAACTTGTTTAAAGTTTAGTATAAGCAATGAAATCATGTTTTGATGAGACACTTATATTTTAGGTAAACTACGTACTATTTTATTTCTTAAATGTGTTCAGTGTACTCTCATTTATTTTTCCAATAACAGCATGCTGAATGAACAGCACAATTTGTTTTGAACTGTTTATAGTTACATTTAATGTCATGGAATGTCAAGTGAATTCTATAAATTATAGCAGCAACAAAGCTATGAAATTTAAATTACAGCCCACACAACTGTTTAGGGCTGCTGTTATAGAAAATAAATCATCACTTTCTGACCAATCAGATTTGAGAATTTAACAGTGCTGTGGTATAAATTTAGCTTTGTTTATTACTGAGGACATTTCTAGAAAGAGGACATGCTTTATTGATTGGTCTCAGAACACAGCAGAAAATGTGGATTACCAATACTACATCACAAAGATCTATATTTGTGCATAAATAATGCTGATTAATGGGTATTTTCATATTTATTCTACAACATATCATCAAATTCTTAAAGAGAATATGCGATAACTGGGAACTTATCTCATTTTTGTTTTGTAAAAATGATGCCACATCTGTTACAGTCAAAATGGGGAATTTGCTCATTGCACAATGTATTCTTTTGAAATTACTGAACCTGCTGTACTGACCTTTAAAATTACTAGTTCAAAAACTGCCTTTTATTGTTAACAGGGAAGAAATCATAACTAAGAGAGACATAAAATTTAAGTCAATGATATTAGTATTAACACAAAATTAAAATTGTCTTGCCTAAATATTTTGTTCTGGGTTACCTTTAAGTTTAGACTGCCTGAAAAAAAAAAAGATCCAGGATGTCATGTTAAAACTTTGATAACTAGGTGAAAACATTTACGAAAAATATCATAGAGGTGAAGACACCTATAAATTATGCAAATCTCGCACATGGAACAAAAGTGCTGCTGCTATTTGTTCCTACACTGTTTGTGTGTGTGTGTGTGTGTGTGTGTGTGTGTGTGTGCACGTACATGTCTTTGGTCTGGAGAAAGTTAGCATGAACAGATAGGAGTAGATATGTTCAGTTATAAGACTGTTCTGTAAGACAGTCCACCCAGAGGCTAACATAAACACAGATGCTTATACATAGACTGCTAATTAACCCCTTGAAGTGCATGTTTGTTGAAGGGTTGGAGGGAGGGTATAAGGAGAAGACAGATGAAGGAGTGCTGGTAGTTTGAGAGATAATGTGGCAGCTTAAAAGATAGCTCAGGATGCAGGATGCTCGGGACAGAGGGAGCCTACACACGTTGGTCATATGTCTGCCTCTTTAAGGTTTGAAAGCTTCTTGTTATGGAGTTTGTGTTTAATTGGAAACTTGATAATTCGGAGAATCAACTAACCACAAAGCTGGTTTATCCATTTATGGGATTGGGCGAGTGGGCACCAGCCAATTGGGGGCAACAAATGATTAGGATAACAACTAGACCATCAAATTATTTGTGATATTTTCTATATATATTATGAGAGAGAGAGAGAGAGAGAGAGAGAGAGAGAGAGAGAGAGAGAGTATTATAATTAATCATTTTTTTCTTTGGATTTAGAAAAAAACTTTGAGGATTTAAGGACAATCACATTTAGCAGATGTTCTGCTAAATGTAAGGCTTATTTACCATTATTTCTGGCCAAATATCTAACCCTGTTGACAAATTGATATTTAGGGCACCCTAGGGCACCACACTGTGTTACAGTTATCCTGGCCTGACTAAACAGTGCAATTCTGAAACTTGGGTTCTTAGAAGAAGGAGTGACAATAGCGGACAATAGTGTTGAAAGAAAGAGAGAAGTGGCTGTATTATGTTAACTGTGTGTTAGTATAAAAGTATGATGAGGAAGTGTGAAGAAACCAAGACATGGGATGAGCATGAACTAAGGGTTATGTTTTTGTGAATTTGTCTGAACAGTGATTCTCTGGTTTCAACTGAAGTAAGCACATACTTTATTATAATTCCTATTACTGATTAACATTGTTCATGTACATGGATTTAGTCTGAGCATGTGCGGACAAGACTGTTATAGTCAGGTGTGGATTTAGTGATTTGGGGGTCCTAGGCAAAATATAGGAATGAGGCTCTCATTTCAGTGTTTTAACATCAATGTATAAAATTTCAGCATATAATAATTTAAAATATATATATAATTAGCATTTTTTAGGTGACCCTTGGCTTCTGGGGGCCCAAGGCAGGTCCTTTGCCTAGTGCTAAGTCCGCCCCTGATTATAGTAGTTATATAAGTCCCTTTTGTCTAAGTCTCTTTTTTCTGCCTTCTCACAGTAGAGGGTTTGGTCAAGAAAACAAAACAAGATCAGCACAGAAAGTGAGAGACCATGGACGCAGAGAAAATGACTGAGGTGGAGATGAAAGAGCTCATTCCAGCAGAAGTACAAGAAAATAAGGATGCAGAGAAAGACAACATGGAAGGAACAAAAGGTAAAAAAATAAAAATTAAGAAAACCTAAAAAAAGAGTTTGCATTGACAGCATTGTGTACTCTACAAATGGTCATTTGGTAACTGATAAACTACTTACACTTAGCAAATTTTAAAATATGTTTTATGTCTTCTATCTTTCCCGTGTCTGACTTTTTGTCCAGGGGTGTAACTGGGCCTGGGCATTCAGGGCTGTAGCCCTGAAGATTTTTTTCTTTAACCTCACGGTTGTATCAAAATCTGATGCCCGGGCAAATCATACTCCCCTTCGTGTGCACATGCATCGCACAGATGATACGCGGTGCAACGAGTTATAACGCTCCTCTGTTTACTATAGCCGTTCATTGATCGATTTTTCACACAGCTAGCACCAAGAACATACATGGAAGGTGTGTCTAAACTTAAATTAATAAGCAGAAACTGAATTCGTTTGGATAAAAGGTGCCAAAAATAAAAAATAAAAAAACATGGCAGATCCATTCAACTTCGACAGCATTAGGAAATGAATGTCCTGCTGCCTGAACTTCAGAGCCAGGACGTTTGTGCTGTTGACATTTCTTATTAGTTTATGCGGTGTTTTGTATTAAAGTACTGTTTTACTCTTCCCATTGAGCTTGAATACTGTATGCATGTATTTAAAAAAATACACATATTTAATCACATATAATCATAATCTTTAACATTTTTTTTTCATGAAAGTAGGCTTTATATAGCGTTCATCACAGAATATATATTCCCATACATTGTCTAATATACGAGGCAATTAAATGTTTGCAGTGTAACCAATGCTTGAAGTGGAAAAAAAGTGACAGTTCTCCCCTTATTCACATGTTGGCGTGTGTATCGGCTAATCATTAAGTATTACATTGTGAATTTCTTCAGTGAATAAAAGATACTAGGAGATATCGCTGAAGTTGACAACATTAATTTATTTACTCAAGGGACAACCATTTGCCAAATTATTCATTTTATAATATAGAATAATAACAGGCTATATAATAATTTAACACTGTAATATCTGTATTTTACTGTAATAATGTAATAACATAATAATGCAATATCTGTATGATAGTATATACTATTAGTTTTGTCATTATTATATTATGTATGTGTGTGTATAAATCTGAATTTTATTGCATGTAAAGACCTTATTCAGAAAATCCAATGAAAAGAGATCTATGTGCATGCTCAGCCTCGAATTGTGGGTGCTAACAGATGCTTAGCTGTAGGCTATGTATTTAGGAATGGCAACTCAGGCATACTTACAACAACCAATGTATATAGGAATATTCTGATGCCTGTATGCATATAAACATCGTATTCGGAATATGGTTGCAACCTGAAACTGAATTTGATGGGCATGAAACTATCTGACTCATGTGTTCACTTTGTGCCCTTTTGGAGCCAGGCCAACATTACTGGCATTAACACTACTTAGCATTAATGTTACGTTACTTAGACTAGCATTAACATTATGTTACATAAAGATAGACTAGCATTAACGTTATTTATCTTGAAACTTTTTTTTACTATTTTTAACATTTTTAAATAATTTATCTTGAGAATTGTCGAGAGAATGGGAACAGGTGAGCGTCATATAGTGCCCCCTGGGTAATGTACAGTTGCAGTCAAAATTATTCAACCCCCATTGCAAATCAGGTTTATTGTCAAAATTTACAGACTTTCAGCTGATTGCGATGAACAAATCAAACAAAAGCAGTTGAAATAGTTCAACACAATGCATGCTTCAAGTGGTTTCCCCAAATTTAACTGAAAATGCAACTTATAATGACTTCTCCAGTCTCAAAATTATTCAACCCCTTCATGGCAAGCATCTTTAGTACTTAGTAGGGCACCCGTTTGCTGTTATGATCTGCTGCAAACGAGATGCATAGCCAGACACCAGTTTCTGGCAGTGTTCCTGATCTTAGATCCTAATCTTAGCCCATTCCTCATGAGCAATGGCCTCCAGTTCAGTAATGTTCTTGGGTTTGCGTACTGCAACCATCTTCTTCAAATCCCACCAGAGATTTTCTATGGGGTTCAAGTCAGTTGACTGATGGCCCTGTAGAATCTTCCAGGACTTCTTCTGCAACCAAGCCTTGGTGGAATTTGAGGTATGCTTGGGATGAATGATGCCCAAGCTTCAGCTTCCTCACAGACAGCATAATGTTTTCTCCTAGGATTTTGTGCTTTTGGGTCAGTAGTGGTGTACGTCTTGGAGTTCTGGCGTGGAAACCTCCTGCGTTTAGTACGAGCCTTACTGTGCTCACTGAAACCTCAGTGCCTGTTGCTGCAGGATTTTTGCATTCACTCAAGAGTTTTTCACAACCTGCCTTCTCAGAAATCTGGTTGCAGCTGTTGATAGCTTCCTTTTTCTGCCCCGTCCAGGTAGTGTAACCACTGTTCCCTTAACTTTGAACTTGCGAGCTATGCTTCCAATTGTGTCTTTAGGAACATTCAATGCCTTCACTATCTTTTTTGTATCCTGTTCCTTGTTTGTGAAGGGCGAAGATCTCTTCTCTTAACTTTTTGGACTATTCTTTTGACCTAGTCATATTTCTAACATGCAGTGAAGTGTGACACTCAACAAACCCCTAGCCAGTTCAGGTATTTCATGTGTTCCAGCTCAAGCACACCTGATGCAACTAATGAAGCCCTTGATTAGTTGCATCAGGGGTGCTTGAGACAACACCTGTTTTGCAGATTTGTGCTTTTGTGAGGGATTCTATTCAGGGGGCTGAATAATTTTGAGACTGGAGAAGTCATTATAAGTTGCATTTTCAGTTGAATTTGGGGAAACCACTTGAAACATTCGTTGTGTTGAACTATTTCAATTGCTTTTGTTTCATTTGTTCATCGCAAACAGCTGAAAGTATGTAAATTTTGACAATAAACCTGATTTGCAATGGGGGTTGAATAATTTTGATTGCAACTGTAGTTTATGTACGGTAATTATGAATTGCCCAGAACTTGATATGGGGAAGGCAGAAAAGAGTACCGGCAGCTTGTGAGAAGTGCCGGTATGCAAGAAAAAGTCACGGTACACCAAAGAATAAAATGTACAAGTGCCAGTACTGCGTACCGGTGAATACCGGGTGTAACAATAGGCCTGTAGATGGCATACTCCCACATTTTGTATGAAAGGTATATGTCAATGATTCATTATATCTTAAAAATTAGAAGTAAACCAAATTATTAGTCACATCAGTGATGATTAACCCTTAAAAAGACAAGGATTTAAATAAACCTCAGATTTGTTTTCTAAACTCATAACAATTTTCCAAGCATAAGGGACCAAAAAGCATTGTCATGTCATTGTCAACCCCCCCCCCCCCCCGCCCCCCGCCCCCCGCCTTACATCTTGTTTAGCTAATAAACCTACAATTGAAATAACAGGAACAACTGCTTTGAGGTCAGCTGCTTTAAAAAAAAACCTGCCATGTTACTTAAAGAGATAAAGATTGATGAGTTCATTCCAGGGTTTAATACAAAGCCACATGACTTCAGTATGTGCCTATTCAATAATTTTTTTCACAGGCATATCACATTTATGCTGCTGACACATCTTGTTAGGGAGGCTGTGTCCTCAAAGCATGGTCCTCAAAAGCTTCAGTAGTATGGGTTTACCATGGGGGAGTATAATTTCCACAGTGTTAACATCATACCTGTTGAAATTATACTCCCCTCCCCCAACACAGGTTTACAAGAGCAAAGACACACCACATTGATTCTGCTGACACAGTTTTGACAGAGCGTTTCGGTTACATTTGTGTTAGGTTTTAAAAATATTGAATCTCAGGGTTACAATTCCTAAGAAGAGAGAAAGTGAGAGTACACAAGAAAGACGGTGCCCTCGGCCCGCTGCACGCTTCCTGCACCAAGCGCTTTGGAGAGTTTGCCAAATGACACACAGACACACAAAGTTCAAATGGCAGAATCTCTCTTTATTCAAAGAAAAGGCAGCATATAATAATAATAATAATTGTCAGTTTGAGTGCTATCACTGATTTAGACTGACGACTTCCACCCATGTCTAATGATTTACACCCAGAACAAATAACACACAACAAAGACAACACACAACAAAGACAACAGAAAGGTGCAATGTGGCAGTAAAGATATTTTCAAACAGCAAGAGGATCAGAAAGAGAGAAAGAAAAATAAAATAAAAAATAAAAAATAGTGTGTGTGACTGAGATGGGCTCGGTTTATCCTCCTGTTTCAAAATTCTTTGAGCAATAGGGTTATACCATCTATATTTACAACAATGCCGCTAGAAACACTACCCAGATAGCAAATGACAGCTGGCCCACATACCGTATGGAATGACGGTAATGACTCAACCTGAGTGTGGCTGGCTTCTGTGCCAAATGTGGGCCCAGACAAAACAAGCCAAAACTCAGCCTAAAACCAGCTTGTTGTGTGAGGGCCAGATACGGCCCATATGACCTTTGCTATTGCCAGAACTGAACCACATGTGCCATAGTTGGCATATCGAATATTTATGCGACGCATGCAGTACAATTGGGATGCATGAGATATCTACTTCAAGGCAAAGTAAACAAATTAAAATTATTCTTACCTCTCAGTAGATATCCCGGATCGAGCCCACATAAAACTGTTCCTAAGAATTCCTAAGAAGAAAGAAAGTGAGAGTACACAAGAAAGACGGCGCCCTCGCCCTGCTGCACGCTTCCTGCACCAAGTGCTTGGGAGAGTTTGCCAAATGACACACAGACACACAAAGTTCACCTGTAGATTCAATGGGATGAGTAAAACAGTACTTTACTACAAAACACAGTGTGAACTAATAAGAAATTTCAACAGCACAAACGTCATGGCTCTGAAGTTCAGGCAGCAGGGCATTCATTTCATTTCAATTTTTAAAAATGATTTGTTATTTTGCTTTGGCAACTGGTAACTTTATTCCTAATGCTGTCGAAGCCTCGGCAGTTTCAAGTTGAATGGTTCAAATATTTGTTCGGTATTTCACTATAGGAAACGCCTCGGGCATGACCGATCCTGGAAACACCAATAACACCATGTCTGTCAGTTGACAGAACAATCACGGCTGTCATGAGGGAATCTTGCCTCCCTAACATATAAAAACGCTGCTGAAGGTCTCTTCATCATTCTCATTCTCTTCCCTGATCAAACTGGAAGCTATCCTCAGCAAGACCCGCTAAGGATAGTTGCTCAACAGTTCATAGACAAGATGTAAAGGTACGTCGCTGAACGCGGCTGATTTTGCTAGCGGGTGTATTCACTGTTACGGTGAATAGCTTATTATTTGCTTGGGATACATTAAGAGAATTAAGTAGAAAGTATGCTTCACTTTTTACGCATATGCTAGGAACAGCGTACGAGTACGTGTGATGCAAATTTCGTCATCGCAGAGTACGGGGGTACTGTATGCCTGCCGCCAGATTTTTCTAACCGCGCGTACTTTGTATTTTGTACACGCTGTTTGCACACACGCATTTAATTCTTTTGCACTATTTAGTTGTTCCACAAGGAGGAAACATTGACCCAGGGCCGTTGATTCTCAAGGCAGTCAGAAAAAAACGTAATAAACGGAAGAGACGGCACAAGTGAATTCACCATCCCTCACTCTTTTCTGGTCGCACCATCTTCTCTTTTGCTTTTTTAAAATTTCTTCTTTCTCTAGTAAGAACAAGTGAATGGCGACCACTAGTTCTGCAGGTGGTGGAGCAAAGGTGAAAGAAACCTCGCATCAGTGAACATGTGGCTTGATGATTTCGGGCAAGGATTCCCATCCCCTGTGCATTGCATGCCTGGGGGTGAAACATGCTCAGGTCGGCACCCATGAACCGCTAGTGTTGTCCCCACTGTACTCTCTTACCGTAAGGGTGTTGGAGAGAAGAGTGCAAGTTGTGGACGCTAATAAAGGACAACCCTGCCTTTCTCCATTGCCCTGTGCCATGCAGTTGGGGCGAATTAATGGACGATGTCTCCGCTGAGCTGCCTCCCTTCTTCATACTGAACACTTTAGCTGGCGAAGGCAAGGAGGAGACTGACGACAACGCTATTGCTTGTCTATTAGATGAGGAGAGAGAGGAGGATGAAGACTATGTAATCCTCCCACCGAATCTCTCTTGGCCAGGCAGTGCGTTGAGTGAGGGGTCCCCCTCCACAGTTCAGGCGGAGCTCGATTTGATTGAAATGTGTCGGATGGCAGCAGCAAAACTCTTTTGGAGTTTTGGCAGCAGGTGGGGCAGGGAGTGGAGAGAGATCTTTATGATGGCAAGAGACTGCCTTTTCATGACCCCAGCTGTCAAACAGCTCATTCCCACAGTCCCCATGCGTGTTTCAGAGATGAAACGTTTTTGGGATAAACCCATATCACACAGGGTTCCTGTTAAAGGATTTTCTATGCTGGACGTCCACAATATAGAGGACTTATGGCTGTCAAATCCCCCTCAGTGGCTCATCATCTCCACCCTAACCACAGGGCAGTGTTTTCTTCCACCTCGGCTTTGTTTGCCAGGACGTCCGGAGCATTTAACAGCCTTGGTTTTCTAAAACATCTATTGATCTTCAGCCTTGGCAGTGAGGGCTCTTAATGTCACCTCTCTCCTCACCGATTATCAAGTGGAGCTCATGGAGGAGATGGGGAGGCAAATGGATGCCGGGCCACCAAACCCGGCTCTCTGGGAAGAAATCTGCTTCATTGCAGATCTCAACCTGAGAACATCTAGGGGTGCGGTCCAGAGCTGTGGTTGCAGTATGGGACTGGCAGTGGTGGGCGAGCGGGCTCTGTGGCTGGTGCAGTCGGGGCTGTCAGACAGAGAGAAGGTGGATTCAGTCACTGCCATGAGGTGGCAATTTGATCTGAGGAAACAGGAGGGCGAGGCTTTCCAAGCCTGTCTTCCTCACAAATTCACTGCTAGAACTCCTCAGCCAGCATGCCCCAGCATTGCACCCCTCCTGGAGTGGGCAGTCAGGCTTTAGGTGCCCCAGTCCTCCCCCCGGCCTCAGCAGTCAAAGACTCAATTTAAGCCATCTCAACCAAGGTGAAAATCTTCCTTTATGTCAGCGGCAGCTAGATATTGGTCTGCTATCTAATTCGCTCTTCTACCCAAGATGATGGGACGAGCAACAGCACACGTGGAGTATCTGTTGTTATCCTCCTGTGAAGAGTGTGACCATTTTCTTCCCCTCCTGCCAAGAGAAGGCGTTGGACAGGAGAACCGTTCACAAAAATGTCAGAATTCTCTTCTGACCAATTCAGTTGCGGTTTTGGCACAAGTTTCCCCAGTGCCCGCAGAGAAATTCTCCCGCTCCACCCACAGGGTTGCAATGGAGAGAAAACCACTTTATTGAGCAAAAGAGCAACTCAGATAGTGCTACTAGAGGACAGCAGTCAGGGCTTTTGCTCCCACTACAAAATTCCCAAGAGGGGGGGAGGTCTCCGTCCCATTGTGGATTTGCGGAACCTCAACAAACACCACTTACTGTATGCAGTGGCAAATTGGGCATCGCCTCACACTTTTGTCTGATTTTTCAGGCTGGATGATACAGATAATGGAAGTAAATTTGTATCAAAAGTATTGAACGTAACTTTTCAAGAAACAAACAAAAATATGCAATGAGAAAGAAGAAAAACACTCAGTGACAAAAATTTAACATGGTCTTCAAATAAACAGCATTCTTTATTAACTGTTTTCTAAGCTTTGTTTTTGCTAATCATGGTTTATGAATGCGCTGCCATGTTTCCATTTACACTTTCACAGTTTTCGTTTACGCTCCACAAGTTTACTTTCGCCATTCTGGCACAAATCTCACGTGTGGGCGGGGCTTAATAGTGATTTACTCTCATTGGCTAGTGAGATTTGGATCAACAGCTCCCTGACTAGGAAATAGAGACTTCAGTGTTGCGAATTTTGGAGAGCGTTCTGGATGCAGTTTTCTGTATAGTTATAGTCTTTGTGCTTCGCGGTGGAAATTACTTCCTTACTTAAGTAATCAGAATATTAGCTCATAATTAATATTTGAGGTATGGGTAGTATCATACAACAATTTTTTCGAGATGAGCTCTTGGGAGCGGCACGGAGCATCGTCGTCGTCATCATGAACTTCATCCTCCTCCTCCTCAGCTGGACCAGCACTGTTTAAAAACAGAGTTGCGACACGCTTTGATCTCACCACAATGCAGTCACATGGTTCATGTAGCTCTCAATAGTGGGCTGTGACGGTGGCCATGACAACCGCACCACCGCAGTGGTAGTTTGCCACCGCGGTGGTGGAGTGCCACCTGTACCGTTTTGTATACCGTCTGTACCGTTTGTGTAGTTGAGATATTAATTTGTATTTATAGCCTACCATATAGCAGGAGAATTTATATTAATACACACATTACGTAATCATAATCAAACTCCTTATATGGTGTTGGCTGTTAGTTTAGTGCGGGTTTGTTCGAGTGCGGCAAAATCCAGTCAGGCGAATTTCACTTCGGGTTCTGCCGCTGCGATGGATCTTGTTTGGAAACTGAATGTTACATCGGCGATCTGGGAACATTTTGGATTTGTGCTAACGAGAGAGAAACTGGATGCGACTGGATGGCGTACTGCTTCCGGCGAGATTTTGCAGTGTGCAACCGATGTACGCTATGCGAGTCAAACAATCCCATAATGCAACGGGACTGGTGTGGACGAGCTCAGAAAAAAAATTGGGGAAGACGGCGTCAGCTCTTTTTAAGTATTAAACCTTGGTTAAACAGCACTTGTCTAAGAACACCCGAATAAATTGTTAACTTGTTTAAGATTATTGTGTTTATGATGATGTCGAAGGTGACATGACAATGCTAACATGGTGGATGTAGTATGTCTGGGATTGTATTCATAATACACACACATACTGATTAGGACATACTCTTTCAAATTCTGTGCAGTAGGTACTGCATCAAATTCAGTACGTACTGTCACAGTATGCGATTTCAGACGCAGCCCATCTCTTTATTATCCACTTCCTCTCCTTCTCCCCTTGTGTGTCAATCACAATACTGTATCCCACAGCACCCTCAGGCTGTTTCTCATTGCAACAACACAACACAACAAGGCTGTATTGAGTTGTTTCACTGTTGTAAGTGCTAAAATGAAGCCTCATTTAATTTTTTTTTTAAATTTAGGTTTCTATTTAATTTAAACCTATAAAATTATATCATATTATATTATGTTAACTGTATTATTATATTACTGTCAACTTGTTTAAGTGGGACAGACAGCAGCTGTGACTATATTTGCAGCAATTTGTACATCTGTATATATTAACGCATAATGTGCTTTGATTACTATGTGAAGGTTGTTGATTTATAGTAGCATTTTTTCTGGGAAGTGATGGAGAGACAGCATTAATCAGTTTTTCTGTGTTCACTTTTGGAGGAAAAGGGGATCGCTCCCATAAAGTAGAATACATTTACAGTATGTATGCATTCATTTTTTTTTTTTTTTTTGTGCTTCTATGGTCATAATTACTCATATCCTAATGTTATCTTATGTTAAGACATTCATATAAGCATGCAAAACAAGTGAATATCAATGAATGCAAGCAACTTCTCAATTTAATCCAAGAAAGAAGTTTGGTCAATAGTGCAAAATAAACAAGCACACAATTACATTCAGCAAAACATTTTATAATATAATATATCCAGGGAAAGGGTAGATAAGTTTTTCCTTGAATGGGCAGTCTTCATAGAAACTCATTCGACCTCCTACAGGGAGAGAATGAATACATAAATAAATAAATAAATAAATAAATAAATAAATCAATCAATCAATCCTTTTATAGATCAAGGTCTTACCATGGTTGTGCAGCATTTGGATGCAAAAAATAAAAAAAATATATGAAAAAAAGGAAAGAATTAATGAGCCCTGGTAATTTTAATGTCCTTCATAAACAGCAGAATACCTGCTTATAATAATAGACCAGTCTTATAGGTGTTGATATGTTGTATTATTTGCCTGTATTAAATAAATAAAATAAAGAAATAATAATAAGAAAATCCCATCTGTTCAACAGCTGGAACTTGAGATTTACTGCTTCAATGACTGTAGGGATATCTCTTGCGTTAGACTTCTCTATCACCTTCTAAAAGAGAAAGAAAAATGTGCTACCTTAAGATAATGGAAAATTAAATGTCATCTAAATACTTAAGTGATGTTGGTCCAATAAGCACACTGTAATGCTTTCTTGAGGTTGCACTTAACAAAATCTTTATGTACACATATAAATGTTTCATCAGTCTAATCAAAGTTGGGCTGCAATTCCAACTGCCAGTTTATTAGGTACACCAGTCTAACGCTAACAACAAATCTAATCTGAATATTAACGTTGTATGTTAACAAACACCAGTGCTTGTTTATTTGAAGACCATGTTAAATTTTTGCCACTGAGTTCACTGTGTTCAGTTCCAGAGTGTTTTTCTTCTTTCTCATGGTATATTTTTGTTTGTTTCTTGAAAATTTTCATTCAATCCTTTTGGCACAAATTTGGCACAAACAAAAAAACAAAAAAACAAACAAACAACAAAAAAAACACCCTCACAAGCTTTTTCCCCTCATACGTCCCTGTATTTATTCTTGGAGAAATAGATTTGGATTTGTCTATGTACATACAGTAGACTTATACGCATCACTGAGTCAGTTGGCTGCTCTGCTTTGCACAGCATATCTGCAGTACGGGAGTTGTCTATATCCCATAGTGGTTCTCTAATAACAGGAGTGAAGTATCTGACCACACTCCCCTCCCTACTGCTGCATGAAGAAGAGCTATGCTGAGAATGACGAAGGGACCTTCGGCAGTATCTTATATGTTAAGTAGGCGGGACTTCCTCAACACGGTCATGATTGGTCTGTCGGCTGACAGACGTGGTGTTATTGGTGCTTCCAGGATTGATCGTTCTCGAGGCGTTTCCCATCGTGAGATGTCTCACACCTGTTAGAGAATCTAAAGAGCTGCCATGTTTTTTGCTTTCAAACTCTCTACACCTCGTGTCAACTGTGTGATGCGCGTGCACGCGAAGAGGAACGTGATTTGTCTGAGCATCAGATTTCGGCACAACACACAGGATGATTCAACAGTCCAGCTAACGCCCCTGTTTTTGTCCAACTTTCTCATATTTAAACCACTTAGTCATCCCAGTTTTTTTCTTTTCCTAAAAGCTGAGAAAAAGGCAGAAGAAAAAGAAAAAAATGAAAAAGAAATAAAAGAAGACGAAACTAATGTGTACTGCAAACTGAAGAATCCAACAGAAGATATTTATCATGCTTCAATGCGTACTTCCACTCCCAAAGGCAATGAAGGTAAAACATTTACTTATTTAAGCGAAAGGCTTAAAAGAACTAAGAAAGTGTCACAGTTTAAATTTTGTGATACACATTTAAGTTGTGTGAAAGGTCCAATGAACATATGAAGCTGGCTATATGTAGGCTGAATTGATCTATATATTTAATCTATATATTTAATCACTTTTAAATTATACCAACAACTAGAAAAATTTGAGAATAGTTAAAATGCAACTGGAGTAACAAGATTTTTAAAAAATTATTTTTTTTAATAACAATTTTGAAAGCTTTGAATGACAGAAAATCAATATTTTTTTACTATGGGAGTTGCACATTTAAAACAAAACACTTTATACAGTCTCCTCTGAAAGTACTGGAACAGCAACTTTTGGAAGGGCCAATTCTATTGTTTTTGCTATACATTGAATACATTTGGGTTTTAGATCAAAAGATGAATAAGATCAGAATTTCAGTTTGTGTGTTGTCCCTGTGCCTCGGGGGTTGATTGCCATCTCTAAACTGTCCATAGTGTGTGAATGGGTGCGAGTGTGTGCGCGAGTGTGTGTGCGATTGTGATGATGGCAATTTTGGAAGTTTTGAATGACAGAAAAGAAATATTTTTTAAGTGTAGGAGCTGCACATGTAAAACAAAATGCTTCATATAACATTAGATTTTTTCTACTAACTGAAGTGTATAGATTTTGAATGAGAGTTTTAAGAAATTGTAACTTTTTTGGTTGCAATAAATAAGACAAAAATAAAAATTAAATAAAATTAATAAGACATAGAGTCCCTTACATACAGTACTATGAATGTTTTTTTTTTAAAACTTCGCTGATTTTATTAAATTTAATATAAAAAGAAATCTATTAAAGTCTCTAACCATTGGATCTAACTATGTCAAACTATTAATATAAATTGTACATTTTGTCATTTTAAGGAAACAAAATTTATGAAAATAATTTGACAAATTACTTTAATTATTTTCTCATATTGAATCAACTGTGTCATTATTTCTTCTTCCCATAAAAGCTAAAAAAGTGAAAGAAAAAGACGAAGGAGAAGAAACTAATGTGTACTGCAAACTGAAGGATGCATCAGAAAATGTTAATATGGTTGCGATGTCCAGTTCCACTCCAAAACACAATGAAGGTAATATAGGTCACATACAAATGTACTTATTTCAGCAAAAGGTTAAATGAAATAAGAATGTGGCACAACTACACATTACAGTTCTGCGATAAGGTCTAATGAATGTAAGAAGATTATATGTAGGATGAATGGGAGAAAATTACGATGTCCAAGCTGTCTCGGATATCTAATTAAAAAAAAATAAAAATTCTCCACCAGAGGGAGCCGTCACCTAAGCTTTAGTGGCACTTCCTGTTTGCCTGTTTGTGTATATATATATATATATATATATATATATATATATATATATATATATATATATACAGTTGCAATCAAAATTATTCAACCCCCGTTGCAAATCAGGTTTACTGTCAAAATTTACAGATTTTCAGCTGTTTGCAATGAACAAATCAAACAAAAGCAATATAGTTCAACACTACGAATGCTTCAAGTGGTTTCCCCAAATTCAACTGAAAATGCAACTTATAATGACTTCTCCAGTCTCAAAATTATTCAACCCCCTGAATAGAATCCCTCACAACAGCACAAATATGCAAAACAGGTGTTGTCTCAAGCACTCCTGATGCAACTAATCAAGGGCTTCATTAGTTGCACCAGGTGTGCTTGAGCTGGAACACATGAAATACCTGAACTGGCTAGGGGTTTGTTGAGTGTCACATTTGACTACATGTTGGAAATATGACTAGGTCAAAAGAATGGTCCAAAAAGTAAAGAGAAGAGATCATTACCCTTCACAAACAGGGAACAGGATACAAAAAGATAGCAAAGGCACTGAATGTTCCTAGAGACACTGTTGAAAGCATAGTTTGCAAGTTCAAAGTTAAGGGAACAGTGGTCACACTACCTGGACGAGGCAGAAAAAGAAAGCTATCAACAGCTGCAACCAGATTTCTGAGAAGGCAGGTGACTGCAAAAGACCTGCAGCAAGACTTGGAGGCAACAGGCACTGAGGTTTCAGTGAGCACAGTAAGATGTGCAGAAGGTTTCCATGCCAGAACTCCAAGACGTACACCACTACTGACCCAAAAGCACAAGAAATGTCTGCTCCAATATGCTCAAAATCATATAAATAAGCCACAGATGTTTTGGGATTCTGTTCTGTGGAACTTTTCAGCACAATGGATCAGCGCTATGTCTAGAGGAAAAAGAATTAAGCATACGCTGAAAAGAACACTCTGTCCACAGTCTAGTCAAGCATGGTTGTGGCTCGGTGATGCTATGGGGCTGCTTTGCATCCTCTGGCACTGGAGACCTGCAGCATGTGGAAGGCAAGATGGATTCATTGAAGTATCAGGAAATCCTAGGAGTAAACTTCATATCATCTGTGAGGAAGCTGAAGCTTGGGCGTCACTGGACCTTCCAACAGGACAATGATCCCAAGCATACCTCAAATTCCACCAAGGCTTGGTTGCAGAAGAAGTCCTGGAAGATTCTACAGTGGCTATCACAGTCACCTGACTTGAACCCCATAGAAAATCTCTGGTGGGATTTGAAGAAGGTGGTTGCAGCACGCAAACCCAAGGATATTACTGAACTGTAGGCCATTGCTCATGAGGATTGGGCTAAGATTAATCAGGAACGCTGCCAGAAGCTGGTGTCTGGCTATGCATCTCGTTTGCAGTAGGTCATAACAACAAAAGGGTGCTCTACTAAGTACTAAAGATGCTTGCCATGAAGGGGTTGAATAATTTTGAAACTGGAGAAGTCATAATAAGTTGCATTTTCAGTTGAATTTGAGGAAACCACTTAAAGCATTCGTTGTGTTGAACTATTTCAATTGCTTTTGTTTGATTTGTTCATTGCAAACAGCTGAAAGTCTGTATACACACACACACACACACACACACACACACACACACACACACACACACACACACACACACACACAGTACAAGATTTTAGATTCCCAAACATTAGTTTTCTAGCACAAAATTAAATGTTACAGAAAAATGTTTGCATGTCATTAAAGAAAGCAGCATATTACGTAAGAGACACTTTTCAGACAAAAAGACACAATGAAGGCTGCTGGATTTTGCTGCAAAAATAAGAAGCAAGTGCGAAAGTCAAAGTCTCCAGAAGAACTGTGGCTGGTTCTGCAAGATGCTCAATAAAACTTACCAGCTCATTTCCTTATAAAACTGCACAGACTGTACTGGAGACTACTATTTTTATTTTTATTTTTATTTTTATTTTTTTGTCACACCAAATATTGACTTTGTTTCATTTACTACTGTTTACTTCCCTTTACGGTATTTTTTTTAAAATGTAGAAATGTTTAATTTAATTATTTTGAAGGCATCTTTGCTCTACAGCATTTCTTTGCATGTGCCTAAAACATTTGCACAGTATTGTATATAATACTTTGCAAAAGGTTTGTGGGCCTCCTTGTTCAGACACACTTTTTCAGTTTAGTCCACATTTTGTTACAACTTTGGCAGTATGCTTAGGATCATTGTCCTGCTGAAGCCCCAGTTGTGACTAAGTTTTAACTTTCTGGCTGATGTCTTGAGGTGTTGTTCCAGTGTTTCTAGATAATCCTGCTTCCTCATGATGCTATCTGTTTTCTGAAGTGCACCAGGCTCTTTCCAGTAAAACACCCCCACAACATGATGCAGCCACTCCCATGTTTCACAGTTGGGATGGTGTTGATTAAAAGCCTCACCTTTTTTCCTCCATACATTGTGCTGATAATTATGGCCAAACAGTTCAATATTTGTTTCATCTGGCCAGAGAATATTCCTCCAAAAGGTTGGTTATCACCTGCATTTTATGTCTGTCAATGAGAATGGACTCCTTCCTTGTATGCCTTTCAGGCCATGGTGATGTAGAACTTTCTTAATGGTGGATGTACATATTTGGTACCCGATGTCTTGGGGTTCAGGTGAACCTTTTTGACCAAAGTCCATTCATCCCTGGGAGTTCATTTTTGCCTCTTTCCTGAACAATGCAGTGCCTGTGGGTCAGATTATTTTCATATTTGCATACAGTCGTTTGTACAGATGCTCGTGGTACCTTCAGTTGTTTGGAAATTGCTCCTAAGGAGGAACTTGACTTGTGGAGAGCCACAGTTTTATTGTTTTTTCTGAGGTCTTGGCTGAGTTGTTTGGATTTTTTCAGTTAAGTCTGTTAACTCCTAATTATGTCAACTGGCCAATCATAAACATCTACAGTCATTACATCAATTTCTTATATGATGTTTCAAATATATGGTCAGTCTCATGTTATTTCTATCAAGCAGTTCCAGTGCAAGGGCTTAGTAACATATATTTTGACTTTCACTTATCAGGCCAGAAAATAATACATTCTAATATGTTTTGACAACTTACACGGAATGGATACACTTCATTAAATCAATCAAAGTAGCCCAATTTCGCAGAAAAAATGCACTCTGGCAATAACTATTGATCTTAATTACTCACAAACACATACTGGCTTGAGTTGTTTCTACAGTACATGCCATGGGTTGAGCTAACTGTTTATTTATTTCTATGTTTAGATGTTTACAGGAGAGTTCATCTGTACAGGAGGATTTCTGCTGTTTTCATCATTCTCTCTTTGCTCTTACTGGCTGTGGTTCTTGCTCTGGCCATGAAGTGTAAGTAAAGCGTTTGCAGAGGCCTGTTGCACGAAGCAAGTTGAACAAACTCAGAGTTGCAGTGTAAGTTTTGAGTTGTGTGTACGTAAAAGCCACATGGTAAAAGCCATGTTTGCAGCAAACAGCCAATAGCATTCAGCATGGAAAAAAAGCAGGTTTGCATGCAGTGCTGTGAAAAAAGTATTTGCGCCATCCTGATTTCTTCTGTTTTTGTGTATATCTCATACTAAATAGTTTTAGATCTTCAAATGAAATGCAACATAAATTTACTCTGGTTGCCTTTGTTTTATCTTAGATTTTGTTTTCATTTCTGAAACAATTTAGTATGAGATATACATAAAAACAGAAGAAATCAGGATGGGGCAAATACTTTTTCACAGCACTGTACTTTTTGGTTGAAGAACAAGAAATTATTATGAGGAAATATGAGGAATATAAACCTATACTAACCTCAAAAAGCGAGACTGCTGCAGCCGCCAAAGCTCGGGAAAATTGCTGGCTGAACATTGCTGATATTGGATGCTGATATATAAGTTTACTTTTATAGGCAATAAGAATAAACAGATTGAAAACTTATAACCACAACATATTTCATGTCATTTCATTTGATATAAATGTAAAGTGTTGTAATTAAATATTAATAAAATAAATATCAATTTGTGAAAATACATTAGGACAGGAATAATGCCACCACATACACAAATATGTATCACTCTCAAAGAACTGCAAAGCAATACATACAATTTGCAGTACAGTAAGAGCGTGGCTTCGTAAAGACTGTTTGCAGTTTGAAATTCAGACTTCTTTTGGCTGTAAATCTGCAGTGTGCTACTGTAGACATGTAAGTGGTTAGCACGTTTGCCTTGCACTTCCGGGGTTGGGGTTGAATTCACGCCCATGCCCTGCATGCGCGGAGTTTGATTGTTCTCCCCATGCGTCGGGGGTTTTCTACGGGCACTCCGGTTTCATCCCCCAGTCCAAAGTCATGTGTTGTCTTTGCATTGTCATTGAACTGTCTTGATTCACGGATCAAGATAGCTCATTTGAGTGTAGCATGATCCATCTAGTGGGCCAATTATAAGAATTTTACGACTTTCTTTACTTTGATGGCTTAGAAGATAGATATTTCATAGTGCCAATATGTGTCAAACCAACCAAAAGAGTCAAATTAATCTGTGAAAGTTTTCACAACTCCAGTTTTAACTGGAAATAATGTTTTTCATAATCATAATAGGCAAAGTCTTTCATGAATATGCTTTCATGAAGGTGCTATTACATGCATTTTTTGTGCAAAATATGTACTGTGAAACAATTCTCAAATCATGATGGTCTGTTTCATCATTGTATGATCCATCTAAATGGTAAATTTAAAATAAATATATATTTATGAGCTTATTCATCTATTGGCATGGACCGTTATCCACTGACACAGCCTGTATGTTATTATTACACAGTGCCATGGGAATAAAACTGTAATACAATATAAAATGCACCAAATATGTCTGTGAAAGTTTTCACAAGTCAGACTGTGAGCTCAGCATGAGCTCAGACTGTTAAAAGTGAAGACCGTGTATTTTTCACCTTCCCAACTCACAGACTTCACAAGGTTTGACAGACAAAATCTTTATTGTGAAAAAATTCACAAATCAAACTGGTCAAGATTATAGTGGTTTCAGTCTTCTACGTGTTTAACTTTTCTTGAGTTATACATGTAATAAAATAAATAGTTGCAATAAAAAATGCAGATAACCTGAAATCACAAATCATGAAGAATAACATGCCATAATGTTTATATATCTACTGTACAATAGCTCATTGTGGATTTACAGCCAAAAGAAGTCTGAATTGCAAACCGTAAACTATCTTTACTGCGGTCAGATGTTTAATGTGCAGCTCAAGAAGCCGGCATAGATAAACTATACCATCTGCTGAAAATCATTATCTTTCATACAGATGGTCATCGGGAAAAGCCAGGGGATTGTGTCTGTCCCTAAATATTCTTTCCCTTCAAAGTGCCCTTCTTATTATTTGCACCCTTCTTATTCTCACTCCCCGAAAAAAAAAAAAAAAACAAAGAAAGAAAGAAATGAACAATTAAAAAAACAAGAACAGAAAGGAGAGACAGCATACCCTTCAACAAATGTTGGGGTTGTGTTTATTATTGTAAAACTATTATTATTATTATAATCTATTATTATATAACTATTATATATAACTATTGTGCATAAGTGGAACGGCACCCTCTTATCTTAGAGCTCTCATCACCCCACGCACCGCACCACGCTCCCTCAGGTCAACAAGCACTGCTCGACTGGTCCCACCCTCTCTATCTAAGGATTCAAGGTAAATCTGCCTCACAACTTTTCTCTGTTCTGGCACCAAGGTGGTGGAATGAACTTCCCATCAGTGTCAGAACAGCTGAGTCGCTGGCTATCTTCAAGAAACATCTAAAGACATACCTCTTTCTTAAATACTTACCCCTTGATAGTTAGTGTTTTCTTCTTCAAAAAAAAAAAAAAAAAAAAAAAAAGGTTTGTGTTCAGTGCACTTCGTTGTAGTCGTACGAACCAGAAATGAAATATTCATTGATGGAGAATTTAAAGCACTCTTGTACTTGCTGTAAATGTAAACTATTATTCTAAAATTATTATAAATATAATTTCAGATTGTATCTCACAGGAATTTGGAGAAACACAGATGTGACTTTATTGAAAGGATGTGTTTAATCACTTGATAGTGCTAACACATTGAACTAGTTCCACTGACAAAAAATGTTTTGTTGCTGATTCTTCATGTCAAAATGCACAAAAATATTCTTCCAAAACTCTTGGACTCCGGTTGCATTGCCACCGTTTTTCGATAATCACAGTGTCTTGAGACCTTTCACCATGTCTGTTACTGACCGAGAGTTACACAGAAGAAGTCTAAATGAGAATGCAGAAAATGAATCATTAATGATATGTTGAACCCCATGGTTTTGTATGCTTGAAACATTTTGTCAACCAGCTTATTCCTGGCTTTTATTAAAAAAAAAAAAAAATCATAAGCCCAAGTTTTATAGGAAAAGGAGGGAAATGTATCTCTGTTGGGTTGACAATTGCTTTATGCACCACAGTTATCAGTCCTGGAAGCATATACTTACAATGTGGCCAGTCCTTTTTAATGTAATGTGAACCTTTAGCATGGCTGTCTTATTTGCAAATGAAACATAGTAGTTGGCGTATCCGAGCTGCATTTCTAGCGTGTGTCATGTGATTTACAAGCCCAGTCATGTCTGGAAAGTATTTAAAAAAAAAAAAAAAAAAAAAAAAAAAAAAAACTTGCATTGTGCTCAACATTGAAATTAAAGATTGAAAACACTAAAAAAGAAAATGTTAAGGTGATTTTTGAGCTCAGTAGCCCAAAAAAACAGAAACAAAACACAAGATACACCCAAGGCTTTTCACATAGCAAAAGATTAGTTGTCTAGTGTTATTTGCCATTTTGCACCTCCTTTGATGCTGTTTTTTTGTTCATTTTTTGATCTTGTCACTAGATGGCGCACAAATAAAACACAATTGGTACATTGTACCAGTTTCTCCTGATACTAAGAAACCCGCCTCAACATAAGATTGCATTAGATAACAAATGCTTTTTACTCTGGGGATGTTCTAAATTTAAACTAAAATAAAGAATGTTAAGTTGATGATTCTCAATTTTGTATTTGTAGTCCAAGATTTTCATTGGTCTGACAGATACAAAATAATTTCACTGTGAATATATCAGGAATGCATTTTGTATATTAACTGTTGAATTTTCCATTGTTTGATGAACTGTGGTGTGGCAAAAACTATCCATACATAGTCTGTTCTTCTATATTGACATCAAATATCTTGATAAACATAACATTTGTTAGGATTTTCTGTAATATTACACATTTTGGTAGCACATAGACAGAAGCTGCCTTGGATATGTAGGTATAAATAATTCATTGTCTGTCTAAAATAGAAAATTTATATATTGTTGTACAATCTGTTCTCTTGACGCCCAAACCTCAGTAAATGAAGTTCAGTCCAGCCAGAAGTGTCCAGATCTCTCTGCTGAAGTGAAGACAAAGCCCGATGACCCCCCAAACCAAGGTAAAACACAGTCACTTCCTAACTTTCACAATTACCATAAATGCTCTTTACTTTTAGTCATTTATTTATAATTATGCTCTATTATCCTATTTTATTATTGGTGTGAATTCCTTATGTTTATTTTTGTACCTTGTGATATTACATATTCAGACCTGCTGTTTCTCTGCAGGGTATCCGTGTGCTGTGTGTGGCAAGGGCTGGTTGAAGTTTGAGAACTCCTGCTACTTCATAGCTAGGGAGCGTCTAAGCTGGCAGCATAGCAGAGAGGATTGTCAGAAAAAGGGCGGAGACCTGGTTGTCATCGACAATGAAGGGTTGCAGGTTAATCAATCAATCCATCAATCCATCAATAAATCAATCTGAAACTGAAACAGACATCAATATTAATGCACTCTGCTGTCATGACAGGAAAAAGGTGTCTATCTTAAGGCTGCTAATTCTGTCTTTATTACTGTAGAGACATCTAAGTGGGGTAAACAGCATGCTGTACTGGATTGGGCTCCATTATTCAGAAAAGCAGCAATGGATGTGGATTAACAATACCGCACTAACCCAGAGGTGAGTCATCAGTGCTTAGTTTCTCGTCACAGGACTGCTGTTTGCTGGATAGTTTTGGTGAGTGGAGTGTTTCTTAAATCAGCAAAGCTGCTGGCCAGTGCATCGTCCACTACAGTCAGTGTGGCTGCTGTGCTGAGATCCACCACCCAAAATAACACATGGTCATTGGTGGTCCTATAGTGGACCCATTCACTGATGTAGGGAGTAGTGGGGGGTTCACAAAATGTGCATAGCAGCAGTAAGTGTTACTGTATTTCTGCTTTTTACTCATCTACTTATATCACAATGATTACTGAGCTTACAGTCTTAATGCAATAACTCAATAACAATACAAAAATATCAACACACAATACATTACATACACACAACCAGAACAAACCAGTTCTATAGACAAATAATCTCAGAGACAAACATTTCATAAACCATGAACATGAAACTTTTCTTTAAAATGCCTTTATTTATTTATTTAGTTATTTATTTATTTATTTTAAAGTACATGTTAAAACGCTTTGTCTTTTACATGGCTGGTGGTGTAAGGTCTAACACAGCTTCAGGCATCTTTTATGTCTCCTTCTAACCTCTGAAAGCAGTCCCAGTTTCTTTCTCTGTTTCTTCCCGTCTCTCTTTGGCATGATATACACTATATGACCAAATGTTTGTGGACAGTAGTAGTTCTTCCCCAAACTTGCCACAAAGTTGGAAAAACCCAATTATATAAAATGTCTTTGTATGCTGTAGCTGTGTGGCTGTGGTTCAGGTAGTAGAACAGATTGTCCACTAAGGGTTGGCGGTTCGAACCCCGGCTCACATGGCTCCAAAAGTGTCCTTGGGCAAGACACTGAACCCCAAGTTGCTCCCGATGGCAGGCTAGTGCCTTGCATGTGTGTGTGTGAATGGGTGAATGAGAAACAGTGTAAAGCGCTTTGTAGAGCTGCTAAGGATAAAAGGCACTGTATAAGTGCAGACCATTTACCATGACCTGCCCTGACCTCAACCTCACTGAACACCTTTGGGATAAACTGGAATGCCGACTACACTCCAGGCCTCCTCACCCAACATCATCCCTGACCTCACTAATGCTCTTGTGGCTGAATGAACACAAATCCCCACAGCCATGCTCCAAAATCTAGTGGAAAGCCTTCCCAGAAGAGCAGAGGTTATTATAACAGCAAAGACTCTTGTAATGTGGCTCATGTGTTGTGATGGTCAGGTGTCCAAATACGTTTGGTCATATTTTGTATATCATCCATGTGAAAAAGTAATTGCCACCTAAACTTAATAACAGGCTGTGGCACCTTTAGCAGCAGCAACTGCATCCAAACACTGATAACTGGAGATCAGTCTTTTACATCACTGTGGAGGAATTTTGGTCCATTCTACTTGACTGCCTGTTTAAGGTCCTGCCATAGCATCTCAATGGGGCTCAAGTCAGGACATTGACTAGGCCACTCCAAAACCTTAATTTTGTTTCTTTTGAGCCAGTCAGAGATGGACTTGCTGTTGTGCTTCGAATTGTTATCTTGCTGCATAACCCAATTTAGCTTGAGCTTCAGGTCCCGGACTGATGGCCAGACATTCACCTTCAGGATTTTCTGGTAAAGAGCAGAATTCATGTTTCCATCAATTATAACTAGTCGCCAAGGCCCTGAAGCAGCAAAGCATCCCCACACCATCACACTCCCACCGCCTTGTTTGGCTGTTAGTATGATGCTCTTATTGTGGAATGCTGTGCTAGCTTTATGCCATGTAATGGGACCCATGTCTTCCAAAAGTTCCACTTTTGACTCATTAGTCCACACAACATTATCCCAAAAGGCTTGGGGTTTAGCAGTACATTTCACCATGCAACTCTCCCATGAATACCATTTTTTGCCCAGTCTCTTTCTAATGGTGGAAGCATGAACGCGGAACTTATCTGAGGCTAGTGAGGCCTGCAGTTCCTTAGATATTCATTTGGGTTTTTCTTACTTCCTGGATGAGTTCTCAATGCACTCTTGGAGGAATTTTGGTAGTACTTGGTAGTACTTCTGGAAAGAAGGCTGTCACTGTGGTTTGCTGGAGTCCCAGAACTTTAGAAATGGCTTTCCACATTCCTTCTCATCTCTTTTGTAATTTCTTTTGATCAGTGCATAATGTGCTGCTTTTTTGAGACCTTTTACCCTACTTCACATTACTGGAAAGTGATGTTTAGATTAAACAGGGCTGGCATTATCTTGCATGGGTGGGTCTAGTCTAATTTAACCAAATTATCATTAAATTTGTTTGAGTAACTAAAGGGGCAATTACTTTATCACACAGGGCCAGTTGGTGTTGGATAACTTTTTTTCTTCAATAAATGGAAATATTGTTTAAAACTGTAGTTTGTGTTTACTCAGGTTTGTATTTGTCATGTTTTTGTCATATTTTGTAAGTTAGTTAGTGCGGCTGTTCCCAACCATATACAACAGTGTTAATATGTTGGTAATATTTTTCTTTTTCAACATACTTAAAACCTGCCTTTTCTTCTAGCAAGATACAAACATCAAGCTTTAGGGTCATACAGTCACTGAGCACTTTATTAGGAACACTATACTAATACTGGGTAGGGCCTCCCTTTGCTCTCAAAACAGCCTCAGTTCTTCATGGCATGGATTCCACAAGATGTTGAATCCTTTGAGATTCTGGTCCATGTTGACATGATTGCATCTCGCAATTCCTGCTGATTTTCTCAGGTGCACTTTCTCAGATTCAGCCCGACGTGGTCTTCTGCTGTTGTAGCCCATCTGCCTATTTTCCGTTGACCTCTCTCATCAACAAGGCATTTCCGTCCACAGAACTGCTGCTCACTGGTTGTTTTTTCTTTATTACACCATTCTGCATAAACTCTAGATAATGTTGTGCGTGAAAATCAGCAGTTATAGAAATACTCAAACCAGCCCATCTGGCACCAACAATCATGCCACGGTCAAAATCAGTGAGATCACATATTTTCACCATTCTGATGGTTGATATGAACATTACCTGACGTTGCTGGCCTGTACCTGCATGATTTTATGCATTGCACTGCTGCCATATGATTGGCTGATTAGATAATTGCATGAATGTGTAGGTGTACAGGCGTTTCATATTTAATAAATCAATAGACTTGCCAATATGTTTTCTAATGGAATTCTATAAAAAAATATAAACACAATGTTCACTCTCAAATATTGAAACACATTGGTGAGAAATATCTGTTCTAAATTAAACTGTAATATTTAAAGTACTGTAAGTATATAAATCATGAATTAAGTATAATAGCACAGAAAGGGGAGGAAAATTCTCCTCTGACATGTCTCATCAGCAAAGCGATCCTGCCATCTTTGCTGCTCACTGGATTTTGTGTAAACTTTAGTGACTGTTGTGTGTGACAGATCAGCAGTTTCTGACTTACTCAAACCAGCCCATATGGCACCAACATTCATGTCACAGTCATTCCGATGTTTGTATGAAATTTAACTGAAGCTCTTCACTTGTATCTGTATGATTTTATGCATTGTGCTGCTGCCACATGATTGGGTCACTGGATAATTACATAAAGAAGCAAGGGTACAGGTATTCCTATTAAAGTGGCCAGTCAGTGTATGTGTAACTAAACAAGTTGTTTTTATTTATTGGCAGCTACTGGGCCCGTGGCCAGCCTCAACGAGACTCTCAACACTCCTGTGCACTGCTAAAGGCAGAGAGGTCACAAATGAACAACTGGTTTTCAAACCGCTGTGAGGTGTTGTCACATTACATCTGCCAGAGAGGTTAAAAGTGGAGAATGATCAACCATAACCATCACATACATCTGCTACATTTGCCTTTAATATAATCATTTTACTCGTTTACTTAACTTTTTACAAATGCAGTTCATAAATGGTAACAAATACAGAATCAGTACATGAAACAATCCTGTTCTGTGATGCACAATCAAGTAGACGTTATGTATTTTTGCAACATATTCATTGAAAGTGGCTCTGTGCTTATATTACTTGTAATTGTAATGTTTTTAATTGCACTGATACTTTGCACTAATTTTTATAAGTTTGCAGAATGTATTTTAAAATATATATATTATAAATATATACCTATATGTAGTTGCCTTTGAAATAAGTAGCGAGATGATGATGGTGTCTTTACAGTCATTCAATTTAAAATACAATAAAATTTCTAACTTTTTCACCATAAAGTAGTATTCACTCATTAAAATAATGAAATGATTATAAGTTGTACAGAATCATTATACTTCTGCATCTTGCATGCTTTTCTTGTCTGCCGAGTCTTGGGCCTTGGTCGTTTCTTTCACTTCCCTCTTTCTTGTCTGAGTCATCATATTTTGTGAACACATCAACATACTGTCTGATCTTCTGCATAACTGGTCAGTGCAGTCCTCCACTCTGAAATAAATACAGTGTTAAATGAGATAAGTGTTAATACTACGATTATGATTTATATCATAATATCATGATGTGATTAATATGGTCATGATCATAATATTATTAGCCATCATGCTTGTGTTCCTTACCAGAGGTACTAGTGGTCTCCCAGGCCATAGTGCAAACCACACATGCCCAGCCTTGGTTACAAACACCGCAGCAGCCGATGTTCCTGAATCAAAGAGGTGGCTACCATCTACACAGAACCCACAGTAAACTGTAAACAGTCATTCAAACTGACACGGTGAACTGCATTCAATGCCACAAAGCTGTCTAAACTGACACTAGGTTTAGGTTTGCCATTTCTAGTTTTTTTTTTTTATACCTACCTGGGACCTCCAGAGTTCATCTCCCGTGTAACCGGGTGTCACTCACCATGGTCCTGAGGAGACTGAGTAAGAGGAGATGGGACATCACACTGAAGCAGCAGAAGACCACTTGCGCAATAGTGTGGTCCACAGACAAATCATTCCCACAGTCAGCTCAAACATAGTGAAGAGTGTAATGGGGTACATCGCTGGTGTGGACAGATGATTTTTCATGAAGAAATCCTATCCCAACAATACAGACAGCGTCGCTTCTCTCACCACATGAGAAACGTGTTGCCATATTTCAGTACCCAGCTGTAGAGTTATTGTAAGTGTGCCCAGCATGTCCAACATCTGTCCGTTCATGGCACAGGCCGCAACATAGTCTTTTTTTAGAGGTCGATTGCAAAGTGCTGGATTGACATTCGAAAATCAGAGCGCATTAACGATACACTAGAACCAGAGTCCTTTGTGTTGTGTGTCAACTCTTGTAATGATCTGGGAGTATTTCAATTTAAGACCAGGAGGGGCACGTGACTGCGTCATTCTGTGCTCTCGCTGCCTGTGTGTGAGTCTGCAGCAAGTGTGTGAGTGAGCCGAACTGTAACCGTGATAATGGTCAGCATAATTAATAAAACCAACGTGAAAATGTTTAAACAGTAAACTGTCGTGTGTGGATCATTTGCTGACCAAGAGAACGGCTCGATTAAAGTGTATACATACTGGATGAAGTTGAGCTACAAGTACGATTTCAGTACGATTTCAGTCATACTAAAGTGTTTACATGACATTTTAAAAAGGCGAATTATTGCTTTAGGTTTAAGATGCGATGGAATCGAACCGTTGAAGAAAAAAAAAGAAATCAAAAAGAAAACATATTGGCTGATATATTGATTTGCTTAGGGGGGGGGCTAATGATTATTATCCAAATAATTATTATCCAAATAACTATTAGCCAAAAATTGTCGTGTTTGTGGTTTATGTGGGATCTCAAATTTAGCACTTCTGGGTATTTTGTCATATAGTCAACTAACACCAGGAAAGACTAACCTTGCAGTTCAAAGATGTCTGCTCCAATCTTCAACCAGGGAACATCTGGGATGTCGTGACTGAAGAGGTTCTCTTTGATTTTGAGGTTGGAACTTTTGACAAATGCCACATTTGCTTACCATGCTCTCACTATCTTTTGACATGCCAGGCCAAAACACAACTTGCCTTGCTTGTGCTTTAGTTTGTTGTATAGCTTGAAGTCCAATATGTAACCTCTGTAACACAGCAGACTTTAATTTCTCAGGAATGATGAATCTATCTCCCATCATTAGCACTTCATTCTGCATACTAATGTTGTGTCACACTGACAAGAATTTGTGCAATTTCTTCTTAAGCCTGAGGCATGGCTTGCCCCAGTCACTTTTATGAGCTTCTTTGATGGCTTGCAAGACGTCATCTGTTTGACTAATTTCTTTAAGTTGTTACAACATTTCTGTACTTCTAGCTTCAGCGAACACACCACTGAGCTTCTAGCGAATACACTACTTTCTCATAAGCATCTTGTTTTCTACTTCATGCTTATTGTGTGCGTTTATTCTCAAACCACATCTCTTTTAAGCAGACCATGTAATCATACACACGTGAAACTCATTACACACAACATCATATTACACGTCCATGAGACGTCCATATTAGACGTCTCTGTCTAGCAGTAAGCTGAAGTGAAATAGTAATAATATGATAAGATGCTCACAAATACTGTGAATTGTTGTGTGTTCATTTTGTTACTTATTATTCTATTTTATTTATTTATTTTTAAAATGATTGTTTCGTAGAAAGTTAAGTTGCTTTGGTTGGAAGCTCGAGGATGCTCGCTTTATGCTTTTGACGCTATTACTGCAAAGCGTCTAAAAGCCATGCCCCTAAAATTTATGTGCATTTAGATTAACCGTGCTTTCAGAAAGAGCGGCTGCGTATTCCCGTCAGTGCCGACATCCTCGCGAGATTTCATAATGTGATTGGTTTAGGCTACGTTAATACTACATGAATTGATCACGTTCACTCTACATTATTCAATCTAGTAATTAGAAACTTGTTTAAAGTTTAGTATAAGCAATGAAATCATGTTTTGATGAGACACTTATATTTTAGGTAAACTATGTACTATTTTATTTCTTAAATGTGTTCAGTGTACTCTCATTTATTTTTCCAATAACAGCATGCTGAATGAACAGCACAATTTGTTTTGAACTGTTTATAGTTACATTTAATGTCATGGAATGTCAAGTGAATTCTATAAATTATAGCAGCAACAAAGCTATGAAATTTAAATTACAGCCCACACAACTGTTTAGGGCTGCTGTTATAGAAAATAAATCAACACTTTCTGACCAATCAGATTTGAGAATTTAACAGTGCTGTGGTATAAATTTAGCTTTGTTTATTACTGAGGACATTTCTAGAAAGAGGACATGCTTTATTGATTGGTCTCAGAACACAGCAGAAAATGTGGATTACTAATACTACATCACAAAGATCTATATTTGTGCATAAATAATGCTGATTAATGGGTATTTTCATATTTATTCTACAACATATCATCAAATTCTTAAAGAGAATATGCGATAACTGGGAACTTATCTCATTTTTGTTTTGTAAAAATGATGCCACATCTGTTACAGTCAAAATGGGGAATTTGCTCATTGCACAATGTATTCTTTTGAAATTACTGAACCTGCTGTACTGACCTTTAAAATTACTAGTTCAAAAACTGCCTTTTATTGTTAACAGGGAAGAAATCATAACTAAGAGAGACATAAAATTTAAGTCAATGATATTAGTATTAACACAAAATTAAAATTGTCTTGCCTAAATATTTTGTTCTGGGTTACCTTTAAGTTTAGACTGCCTGAAAAAAAAAAAGATCCAGGATGTCATGTTAAAACTTTGATAACTAGGTGAAAACATTTACGAAAAATATCATAGAGGTGAAGACACCTATAAATTATGCAAATCTCGCACATGGAACAAAAGTGCTGCTGCTATTTGTTCCTACACTGTTTGTGTGTGTGTGTGTGTGTGTGTGTGTGTGTGTGTGTGTGTGTGTGTGTGTGTGTGTGTGTGCACGTACATGTCTTTGGTCTGGAGAAAGTTAGCATGAACAGATAGGAGTAGATATGTTCAGTTATAAGACTGTTCTGTAAGACAGTCCACCCAGAGGCTAACATAAACACAGATGCTTATACATAGACTGCTAATTAACCCCTTGAAGTGCATGTTTGTTGAAGGGTTGGAGGGAGGGTATAAGGAGAAGACAGATGAAGGAGTGCTGGTAGTTTGAGAGATAATGTGGCAGCTTAAAAGATAGCTCAGGATGCAGGATGCTCGGGACAGAGGGAGCCTACACACGTTGGTCATATGTCTGCCTCTTTAAGGTTTGAAAGCTTCTTGTTATGGAGTTTGTGTTTAATTGGAAACTTGATAATTCGGAGAATCAACTAACCACAAAGCTGGTTTATCCATTTATGGGATTGGGCGAGTGGGCACCAGCCAATTGGGGGCAACAAATGATTAGGATAACAACTAGACCATCAAATTATTTGTGATATTTTCTATATATATTATGAGAGAGAGAGAGAGAGAGAGAGAGAGAGAGAGAGAGAGAGAGAGAGAGAGTATTATAATTAATCATTTTTTTCTTTGGATTTAGAAAAAAACTTTGAGGATTTAAGGACAATCACATTTAGCAGATGTTCTGCTAAATGTAAGGCTTATTTACCATTATTTCTGGCCAAATATCTAACCCTGTTGACAAATTGATATTTAGGGCACCCTAGGGCACCACACTGTGTTACAGTTATCCTGGCCTGACTAAACAGTGCAATTCTGAAACTTGGGTTCTTAGAAGAAGGCGTGACAATAGCGGACAATAGTGTTGAAAGAAAGAGAGAAGTGGCTGTATTATGTTAACTGTGTGTTAGTATAAAAGTATGATGAGGAAGTGTGAAGAAACCAAGACATGGGATGAGCATGAACTAAGGGTTATGTTTTTGTGAATTTGTCTGAACAGTGATTCTCTGGTTTCAACTGAAGTAAGCACATACTTTATTATAATTCCTATTACTGATTAACATTGTTCATGTACATGGATTTAGTCTGAGCATGTGCGGACAAGACTGTTATAGTCAGGTGTGGATTTAGTGATTTGGGGGTCCTAGGCAAAATATAGGAATGAGGCTCTCATTTCAGTGTTTTAACATCAATGTATAAAATTTCAGCATATAATAATTTAAAATATATATATAATTAGCATTTTTTAGGTGACCCTTGGCTTCTGGGGGCCCAAGGCAGGTCCTTTGCCTAGTGCTAAGTCCGCCCCTGATTATAGTAGTTATATAAGTCCCTTTTGTCTAAGTCTCTTTTTTCTGCCTTCTCACAGTAGAGGGTTTGGTCAAGAAAACAAAACAAGATCAGCACAGAAAGTGAGAGACCATGGACGCAGAGAAAATGACTGAGGTGGAGATGAAAGAGCTCATTCCAGCAGAAGTACAAGAAAATAAGGATGCAGAGAAAGACAACATGGAAGGAACAAAAGGTAAAAAAATAAAAATTAAGAAAACCTAAAAAAAGAGTTTGCATTGACAGCATTGTGTACTCTACAAATGGTCATTTGGTAACTGATAAACTACTTACACTTAGCAAATTTTAAAATATGTTTTATGTCTTCTATCTTTCCCGTGTCTGACTTTTTGTCCAGGGGTGTAACTGGGCCTGGGCATTCAGGGCTGTAGCCCTGAAGATTTTTTTCTTTAACCTCACTGTTGTATCAAAATCTGATGCCCGGGCAAATCATACTCCCCTTCGTGTGCACATGCATCGCACAGATGATACGCGGTGCAACGAGTTATAACGCTCCTCTGTTTACTATAGCCGTTCATTGATCGATTTTTCACACAGCTAGCACCAAGAACATACATGGAAGGTGTGTCTAAACTTAAATTAATAAGCAGAAACTGAATTCGTTTGGATAAAAGGTGCCAAAAATAAAAAATAAAAAAACATGGCAGATCCATTCAACTTCGACAGCATTAGGAAATGAATGTCCTGCTGCCTGAACTTCAGAGCCAGGACGTTTGTGCTGTTGACATTTCTTATTAGTTCATGCGGTGTTTTGTATTAAAGTACTGTTTTACTCTTCCCATTGAGCTTGAATACTGTATGCATGTATTTAAAAAAATACACATATTTAATCACATATAATCATAATCTTTAACATTTTTTTTTCATGAAAGTAGGCTTTATATAGCGTTCATCACAGAATATATATTCCCATACATTGTCTAATATACGAGGCAATTAAATGTTTGCAGTGTAACCAGTGCTTGAAGTGGAAAAAAAGTGACAGTTCTCCCCTTATTCACATGTTGGCGTGTGTATCGGCTAATCATTAAGTATTACATTGTGAATTTCTTCAGTGAATAAAAGATACTAGGAGATATCGCTGAAGTTCACAACATTAATTTATTTACTCAAGGGACAACCATTTGCCAAATTATTCATTTTATAATATAGAATAATAACAGGCTATATAATAATTTAACACTGTAATATCTGTATTTTACTGTAATAATGTAATAACATAATAATGCAATATCTGTATGATAGTATATACTATTAGTTTTGTCATTATTATATTATGTATGTGTGTGTATAAATCTGAATTTTATTGCATGTAAAGACCTTATTCAGAAAATCCAATGAAAAGAGATCTATGTGCATGCTCAGCCTCGAATTGTGGGTGCTAACAGATGCTTAGCTGTAGGCTATGTATTTAGGAATGGCAACTCAGGCATACTTACAACAACCAATGTATATAGGAATATTCTGATGCCTGTATGCATATAAACATCGTATTCGGGATATGGTTGCAACCTGAAACTGAATTTGATGGGCATGAAACTATCTGACTCATGTGTTCACTTTGTGCCCTTTTGGAGCCAGGCCAACATTACTGGCATTAACACTACTTAGCATTAATGTTACGTTACTTAGACTAGCATTAACATTATGTTACATAAAGATAGACTAGCATTAACGTTATTTATCTTGAAACTTTTTTTTACTATTTTTAACATTTTAAAAAAATTTATCTTGAGAATTGTCGAGAGAATGGGAACAGGTGAGCGTCATATAGTGCCCCCTGGGTAATGTACAGTTGCAGTCAAAATTATTCAACCCCCATTGCAAATCAGGTTTATTGTCAAAATTTACAGACTTTCAGCTGATTGCGATGAACAAATCAAACAAAAGCAGTTGAAATAGTTCAACACAATGCATGCTTCAAGTGGTTTCCCCAAATTTAACTGAAAATGCAACTTATAATGACTTCTCCAGTCTCAAAATTATTCAACCCCTTCATGGCAAGCATCTTTAGTACTTAGTAGGGCACCCGTTTGCTGTTATGATCTGCTGCAAACGAGATGCATAGCCAGACACCAGTTTCTGGCAGTGTTCCTGATCTTAGATCCTAATCTTAGCCCATTCCTCATGAGCAATGGCCTCCAGTTCAGTAATGTTCTTGGGTTTGCGTACTGCAACCATCTTCTTCAAATCCCACCAGAGATTTTCTATGGGGTTCAAGTCAGTTGACTGATGGCCCTGTAGAATCTTCCAGGACTTCTTCTGCAACCAAGCCTTGGTGGAATTTGAGGTATGCGTGGGATGAATGATGCCCAAGCTTCAGCTTCCTCACAGACAGCATAATGTTTTCTCCTAGGATTTTGTGCTTTTGGGTCAGTAGTGGTGTACGTCTTGGAGTTCTGGCGTGGAAACCTCCTGCGTTTAGTACGAGCCTTACTGTGCTCACTGAAACCTCAGTGCCTGTTGCTGCAGGATTTTTGCATTCACTCAAGAGTTTTTCACAACCTGCCTTCTCAGAAATCTGGTTGCAGCTGTTGATAGCTTCCTTTTTCTGCCCCGTCCAGGTAGTGTAACCACTGTTCCCTTAACTTTGAACTTGCGAGCTATGCTTCCAATTGTGTCTTTAGGAACATTCAATGCCTTCACTATCTTTTTTGTATCCTGTTCCTTGTTTGTGAAGGGCGAAGATCTCTTCTCTTAACTTTTTGGACTATTCTTTTGACCTAGTCATATTTCTAACATGCAGTGAAGTGTGACACTCAACAAACCCCTAGCCAGTTCAGGTATTTCATGTGTTCCAGCTCAAGCACACCTGATGCAACTAATGAAGCCCTTGATTAGTTGCATCAGTGGTGCTTGAGACAACACCTGTTTTGCAGATTTGTGCTTTTGTGAGGGATTCTATTCAGGGGGCTGAATAATTTTGAGACTGGAGAAGTCATTATAAGTTGCATTTTCAGTTGAATTTGGGGAAACCACTTGAAACATTCGTTGTGTTGAACTATTTCAATTGCTTTTGTTTCATTTGTTCATCGCAAACAGCTGAAAGTATGTAAATTTTGACAATAAACCTGATTTGCAATGGGGGTTGAATAATTTTGATTGCAACTGTAGTTTATGTACGGTAATTATGAATTGCCCAGAACTTGATACGGGGAAGGCAGAAAAGAGTACCGGCAGCTTGTGAGAAGTGCCGGTATGCAAGAAAAAGTCACGGTACACCAAAGAATAAAATGTACAAGTGCCAGTACTGCGTACCGGTGAATACCGGGTGTAACAATAGGCCTGTAGATGGCATACTCCCACATTTTGTATGAAAGGTATATGTCAATGATTCATTATATCTTAAAAATTAGAAGTAAACCAAATTATTAGTCACATCAGTGATGATTAACCCTTAAAAAGACAAGGATTTAAATAAACCTCAGATTTTTTTTCTAAACTCATAACAATTTTCCAAGCATAAGGGACCAAAAAGCATTGTCATGTCATTGTCAACCCCCCCCCCCCCCCCCCCGCCCCCCGCCCCCCGCCTTACATCTTGTTTAGCTAATAAACCTACAATTGAAATAACAGGAACAACTGCTTTGAGGTCAGCTGCTTTAAAAAAAAACCTGCCATGTTACTTAAAGAGATAAAGATTGATGAGTTCATTCCAGGGTTTAATACAAAGCCACATGACTTCAGTATGTGCCTATTCAATAATTTTTTTCACAGGCATATCACATTTATGCTGCTGACACATCTTGTTAGGGAGGCTGTGTCCTCAAAGCATGGTCCTCAAAAGCTTCAGTAGTATGGGTTTACCATGGGGGAGTATAATTTCCACAGTGTTAACATCATACCTGTTGAAATTATACTCCCCTCCCCCAACACAGGTTTACAAGAGCAAAGACACACCACATTGATTCTGCTGACACAGTTTTGACAGAGCGTTTCGGTTACATTTGTGTTAGGTTTTAAAAATATTGAATCTCAGGGTTACAATTCCTAAGAAGAGAGAAAGTGAGAGTACACAAGAAAGACGGTGCCCTCGGCCCGCTGCACGCTTCCTGCACCAAGCGCTTTGGAGAGTTTGCCAAATGACACACAGACACACAAAGTTCAAATGGCAGAATCTCTCTTTATTCAAAGAAAAGGCAGCATATAATAATAATAATAATTGTCAGTTTGAGTGCTATCACTGATTTAGACTGACGACTTCCACCCATGTCTAATGATTTACACCCAGAACAAATAACACACAACAAAGACAACACACAACAAAGACAACAGAAAGGTGCAATGTGGCAGTAAAGATATTTTCAAACAGCAAGAGGATCAGAAAGAGAGAAAGAAAAATAAAATAAAAAATAAAAAATAGTGTGTGTGACTGAGATGGGCTCGGTTTATCCTCCTGTTTCAAAATTCTTTGAGCAATAGGGTTATACCATCTATATTTACAACAATGCCGCTAGAAACACTACCCAGATAGCAAATGACAGCTGGCCCACATACCGTATGGAATGACGGTAATGACTCAACCTGAGTGTGGCTGGCTTCTGTGCCAAATGTGGGCCCAGACAAAACAAGCCAAAACTCAGCCTAAAACCAGCTTGTTGTGTGAGGGCCAGATACGGCCCATATGACCTTTGCTATTGCCAGAACTGAACCACATGTGCCATAGTTGGCATATCGAATATTTATGCGACGCATGCAGTACAATTGGGATGCATGAGATATCTACTTCAAGGCAAAGTAAACAAATTAAAATTATTCTTACCTCTCAGTAGATATCCCGGATCGAGCCCACATAAAACTGTTCCTAAGAATTCCTAAGAAGAAAGAAAGTGAGAGTACACAAGAAAGACGGCGCCCTCGCCCTGCTGCACGCTTCCTGCACCAAGTGCTTGGGAGAGTTTGCCAAATGACACACAGACACACAAAGTTCACCTGTAGATTCAATGGGATGAGTAAAACAGTACTTTACTACAAAACACAGTGTGAACTAATAAGAAATTTCAACAGCACAAACGTCATGGCTCTGAAGTTCAGGCAGCAGGGCATTCATTTCATTTCAATTTTTAAAAATGATTTGTTATTTTGCTTTGGCAACTGGTAACTTTATTCCTAATGCTGTCGAAGCCTCGGCAGTTTCAAGTAGAATGGTTCAAATATTTGTTCGGTATTTCACTATAGGAAACGCCTCGGGCATGACCGATCCTGGAAACACCAATAACACCACGTCTGTCAGTTGACAGAACAATCACGGCTGTCATGAGGGAATCTTGCCTCCCTAACATATAAAAACGCTGCTGAAGGTCTCTTCATCATTCTCATTCTCTTCCCTGATCAAACTGGAAGCTATCCTCAGCAAGACCCGCTAAGGATAGTTGCTCAACAGTTCATAGACAAGATGTAAAGGTACGTCGCTGAACGCGGCTGATTTTGCTAGCGGGTGTATTCACTGTTACGGTGAATAGCTTATTATTTGCTTGGGATACATTAAGAGAATTAAGTAGAAAGTATGCTTCACTTTTTACGCATATGCTAGGAACAGCGTACGAGTACGTGTGATGCAAATTTCGTCATCGCAGAGTACGGGGGTACTGTATGCCTGCCGCCAGATTTTTCTAACCGCGCGTACTTTGTATTTTGTACACGCTGTTTGCACACACGCATTTAATTCTTTTGCACTATTTAGTTGTTCCACAAGGAGGAAACATTGACCCAGGGCCGTTGATTCTCAAGGCAGTCAGAAAAAAACGTAATAAACGGAAGAGACGGCACAAGTGAATTCACCATCCCTCACTCTTTTCTGGTCGCACCATCTTCTCTTTTGCTTTTTTAAAATTTCTTCTTTCTCTAGTAAGAACAAGTGAATGGCGACCACTAGTTCTGCAGGTGGTGGAGCAAAGGTGAAAGAAACCTCGCATCAGTGAACATGTGGCTTGATGATTTCGGGCAAGGATTCCCATCCCCTGTGCATTGCATGCCTGGGGGTGAAACATGCTCAGGTCGGCACCCATGAACCGCTAGTGTTGTCCCCACTGTACTCTCTTACCGTAAGGGTGTTGGAGAGAAGAGTGCAAGTTGTGGACGCTAATAAAGGACAACCCTGCCTTTCTCCATTGCCCTGTGCCATGCAGTTGGGGCGAATTAATGGACGATGTCTCCCCTGAGCTGCCTCCCTTCTTCATACTGAACACTTTAGCTGGCGAAGGCAAGGAGGAGAATGACGACAACGCTATTGCTTGTCTATTAGATGAGGAGAGAGAGGAGGATGAAGACTATGTAATCCTCCCACCGAATCTCTCTTGGCCAGGCAGTGCGTTGAGTGAGGGGTCCCCCTCCACAGTTCAGGCGGAGCTCGATTTGATTGAAATGTGTCGGATGGCAGCAGCAAAACTCTTTTGGAGTTTTGGCAGCAGGTGGGGCAGGGAGTGGAGAGAGATCTTTATGATGGCAAGAGACTGCCTTTTCATGACCCCAGCTGTCAAACAGCTCATTCCCACAGTCCCCATGCGTGTTTCAGAGATGAAACGTTTTTGGGATAAACCCATATCACACAGGGTTCCTGTTAAAGGATTTTCTATGCTGGACGTCCACAATATAGAGGACTTATGGCTGTCAAATCCCCCTCAGTGGCTCATCATCTCCACCCTAACCACAGGGCAGTGTTTTCTTCCACCTCGGCTTTGTTTGCCAGGACGTCCGGAGCATTTAACAGCCTTGGTTTTCTAAAACATCTATTGATCTTCAGCCTTGGCAGTGAGGGCTCTTAATGTCACCTCTCTCCTCACCGATTATCAAGTGGAGCTCATGGAGGAGATGGGGAGGCAAATGGATGCCGGGCCACCAAACCCGGCTCTCTGGGAAGAAATCTGCTTCATTGCAGATCTCAACCTGAGAACATCTAGGGGTGCGGTCCAGAGCTGTGGTTGCAGTATGGGACTGGCAGTGGTGGGCGAGCGGGCTCTGTGGCTGGTGCAGTCGGGGCTGTCAGACAGAGAGAAGGTGGATTCAGTCACTGCCATGAGGTGGCAATTTGATCTGAGGAAACAGGAGGGCGAGGCTTTCCAAGCCTGTCTTCCTCACAAATTCACTGCTAGAACTCCTCAGCCAGCATGCCCCAGCATTGCACCCCTCCTGGAGTGGGCAGTCAGGCTTTAGGTGCCCCAGTCCTCCCCCCGGCCTCAGCAGTCAAAGACTCAATTTAAGCCATCTCAACCAAGGTGAAAATCTTCCTTTATGTCAGCGGCAGCTAGATATTGGTCAGCTATCTAATTCGCTCTTCTACCCAAGATGATGGGACGAGCAACAGCACACGTGGAGTATCTGTTGTTATCCTCCTGTGAAGAGTGTGACCATTTTCTTCCCCTCCTGCCAAGAGAAGACGTTGGACAGGAGAACCGTTCACAAAAATGTCAGAATTCTCTTCTGACCAATTCAGTTGCGGTTTTGGCACAAGTTTCCCCAGTGCCCGCAGAGAAATTCTCCCGCTCCACCCACAGGGTTGCAATGGAGAGAAAACCACTTTATTGAGCAAAAGAGCAACTCAGATAGTGCTACTAGAGGACAGCAGTCAGGGCTTTTGCTCCCACTACAAAATTCCCAAGAGGGGGGGAGGTCTCCGTCCCATTGTGGATTTGCGGAACCTCAACAAACACCACTTACTGTATGCAGTGGCAAATTGGGCATCGCCTCACACTTTTGTCTGATTTTTCAGGCTGGATGATACAGATAATGGAAGTAAATTTGTATCAAAAGTATTGAACGTAACTTTTCAAGAAACAAACAAAAATATGCAATGAGAAAGAAGAAAAACACTCAGTGACAAAAATTTAACATGGTCTTCAAATAAACAGCATTCTTTATTAACTGTTTTCTAAGCTTTGTTTTTGCTAATCATGGTTTATGAATGCGCTGCCATGTTTCCATTTACACTTTCACAGTTTTCGTTTACGCTCCACAAGTTTACTTTCGCCATTCTGGCACAAATCTCACGTGTGGGCGGGGCTTAATAGTGATTTACTCTCATTGGCTAGTGAGATTTGGATCAACAGCTCCCTGACTAGGAAATAGAGACTTCAGTGTTGCGAATTTTGGAGAGCGTTCTGGATGCAGTTTTCTGTATAGTTATAGTCTTTGTGCTTCGCGGTGGAAATTACTTCCTTACTTAAGTAATCAGAATATTAGCTCATAATTAATATTTGAGGTATGGGTAGTATCATACAACAATTTTTTCGAGATGAGCTCTTGGGAGCGGCACGGAGCATCGTCGTCGTCATCATGAACTTCATCCTCCTCCTCCTCAGCTGGACCAGCACTGTTGAAAAAGAGAGTTGCGACACGCTTTGATCTCACCACAATGCAGTCACATGGTTCATGTAGCTCTCAATAGTGGGCTGTGACGGTGGCCATGACAACCGCACCACCGCAGTGGTAGTTTGCCACTGCGGTGGTGGAGTGCCACCTGTACCGTTTTGTATACCGTCTGTACCGTTTGTGTAGTTGAGATATTAATTTGTATTTATAGCCTACCATATAGCAGGAGAATTTATATTAATACACACATTACGTAATCATAATCAAACTCCTTATATGGTGTTGGCTGTTAGTTTAGTGCGGGTTTGTTCGAGTGCGGCAAAATCCAGTCAGGCGAATTTCACTTCGGGTTCTGCCGCTGCGATGGATCTTGTTTGGAAACTGAATGTTACATCGGCGATCTGGGAACATTTTGGATTTGTGCTAACGAGAGAGAAACTGGATGCGACTGGATGGCGTACTGCTTCCGGCGAGATTTTGCAGTGTGCAACCGATGTACGCTATGCGAGTCAAACAATCCCATAATGCAACGGGACTGGTGTGGACGAGCTCAGAAAAAAAATTGGGGAAGACGGCGTCAGCTCTTTTTAAGTATTAAACCTTGGTTAAACAGCACTTGTCTAAGAACACCCGAATAAATTGTTAACTTGTTTAAGATTATTGTGTTTATGATGATGTCGAAGGTGACATGACAATGCTAACATGGTGGATGTAGTATGTCTGGGATTGTATTCATAATACACACACATACTGATTAGGACATACTCTTTCAAATTCTGTGCAGTAGGTACTGCATCAAATTCAGTACGTACTGTCACAGTATGCGATTTCAGACGCAGCCCATCTCTTTATTATCCACTTCCTCTCCTTCTCCCCTTGTGTGTCAATCACAATACTGTATCCCACAGCACCCTCAGGCTGTTTCTCATTGCAACAACACAACACAACAAGGCTGTATTGAGTTGTTTCACTGTTGTAAGTGCTAAAATGAAGCCTCATTTAATTTTTTTTTTAAATTTAGGTTTCTATTTAATTTAAACCTATAAAATTATATCATATTATATTATGTTAACTGTATTATTATATTACTGTCAACTTGTTTAAGTGGGACAGACAGCAGCTGTGACTATATTTGCAGCAATTTGTACATCTGTATATATTAACGCATAATGTGCTTTGATTACTATGTGAAGGTTGTTGATTTATAGTAGCATTTTTTCTGGGAAGTGATGGAGAGACAGCATTAATCAGTTTTTCTGTGTTCACTTTTGGAGGAAAAGGGGATCGCTCCCATAAAGTAGAATACATTTACAGTATGTATGCATTCATTTTTTTTTTTTTTTTGTGCTTCTATGGTCATAATTACTCATATCCTAATGTTATCTTATGTTAAGACATTCATATAAGCATGCAAAACAAGTGAATATCAATGAATGCAAGCAACTTCTCAATTTAATCCAAGAAAGAAGTTTGGTCAATAGTGCAAAATAAACAAGCACACAATTACATTCAGCAAAACATTTTATAATATAATATATCCAGGGAAAGGGTAGATAAGTTTTTCCTTGAATGGGCAGTCTTCATAGAAACTCATTCGACCTCCTACAGGGAGAGAATGAATACATACATAAATAAATAAATAAATAAATAAATAAATAAATCAATCCTTTTATAGATCAAGGTCTTACCATGGTTGTGCAGCATTTGGATGCAAAAAATAAAAAAAATATATGAAAAAAAGGAAAGAATTAATGAGCCCTGGTAATTTTAATGTCCTTCATAAACAGCAGAATACCTGCTTATAATAATAGACCAGTCTTATAGGTGTTGATATGTTGTATTATTTGCCTGTATTAAATAAATAAAATAAAGAAATAATAATAAGAAAATCCCATCTGTTCAACAGCTGGAACTTGAGATTTACTGCTTCAATGACTGTAGGGATATCTCTTGCGTTAGACTTCTCTATCACCTTCTAAAAGAGAAAGAAAAATGTGCTACCTTAAGATAATGGAAAATTAAATGTCATCTAAATACTTAAGTGATGTTGGTCCAATAAGCACACTGTAATGCTTTCTTGAGGTTGCACTTAACAAAATCTTTATGTACACATATAAATGTTTCATCAGTCTAATCAAAGTTGGGCTGCAATTCCAACTGCCAGTTTATTAGGTACACCAGTCTAACGCTAACAACAAATCTAATCTGAATATTAACGTTGTATGTTAACAAACACCAGTGCTTGTTTATTTGAAGACCATGTTAAATTTTTGCCACTGAGTTCACTGTGTTCAGTTCCAGAGTGTTTTTCTTCTTTCTCATGGTATATTTTTGTTTGTTTCTTGAAAATTTTCATTCAATCCTTTTGGCACAAATTTGGCACAAACAAAAAAACAAAAAAACAAACAAACAACAACAAAAAAAAAACACCCTCACAAGCTTTTTCCCCTCATACGTCCCTGTATTTATTCTTGGAGAAATAGATTGGGATTTGTCTATGTACATACAGTAGACTTATACGCATCACTGAGTCAGTTGGCTGCTCTGCTTTGCACAGCATATCTGCAGTACGGGAGTTGTCTATATCCCATAGTGGTTCTCTAATAACAGGAGTGAAGTATCTGACCACACTCCCCTCCCTACTGCTGCATGAAGAAGAGCTATGCTGAGAATGACGAAGGGACCTTCGGCAGTATCTTATATGTTAAGTAGGCGGGACTTCCTCAACACGGTCATGATTGGTCTGTCGGCTGACAGACGTGGTGTTATTGGTGCTTCCAGGATTGATCGTTCTCGAGGCGTTTCCCATCGTGAGATGTCTCACACCTGTTAGAGAATCTAAAGAGCTGCCATGTTTTTTGCTTTCAAACTCTCTACACCTCGTGTCAACTGTGTGATGCGCGTGCACGCGAAGGGGAATGTGATTTGTCTGAGCATCAGATTTCGGCACAACACACAGGATGATTCAACAGTCCAGCTAACGCCCCTGTTTTTGTCCAACTTTCTCATATTTAAACCACTTAGTCATCCCAGTTTTTTTCTTTTCCTAAAAGCTGAGAAAAAGGCAGAAGAAAAAGAAAAAAATGAAAAAGAAATAAAAGAAGACGAAACTAATGTGTACTGCAAACTGAACAATCCAACAGAAGATATTTATCATGCTTCAATGCGTACTTCCACTCCCAAACGCATTGAAGGTAAAACATTTACTTATTTAAGCGAAAGGCTTAAAAGAACTAAGAAAGTGTCACAGTTTAAATTTTGTGATACACATTTAAGTTGTGTGAAAGGTCCAATGAACATATGAAGCTGGCTATATGTAGGCTGAATTGATCTATATATTTAATCTATATATTTAATCACTTTTAAATTATACCAACAACTAGAAAAATTTGAGAATAGTTAAAATGCAACTGGAGTAACAAGATTTTTAAAAAATTATTTTTTTTAATAACAATTTTGAAAGCTTTGAATGACAGAAAATCAATATTTTTTTACTATGGGAGTTGCACATTTAAAACAAAACACTTTATACAGTCTCCTCTGAAAGTACTGGAACAGCAACTTTTGGAAGGGCCAATTCTATTGTTTTTGCTATACATTGAATACATTTGGGTTTTAGATCAAAAGATGAATAAGATCAGAATTTCAGCTTTCATTTCCTGATATGTACATCTAGATGTGTTAAACAAGAAGTGTAACATGGCAGATTTTGGGGTTGGGGGTTCGATTACTGCCTCCGCTCTGTGTGCATGGAGTTTGTGTGTTGTCCCTGTGCCTCGGGGGTTGATTGCCATCTCTAAACTGTCCATAGTGTGTGAATGGGTGCGAGTGTGTGCGCGAGTGTGTGTGCGATTGTGATGATGGCAATTTTGGAAGTTTTGAATGACAGAAAAGAAATATTTTTTAAGTGTAGGAGCTGCACATGTAAAACAAAATGCTTCGTATAACATTAGATTTTTCCTACTAACTGAAGTGTATAGATTTTGAATGAGAGTTTTAAGAAATTGTAACTTTTTTGGTTGCAATAAATAAGACAAAAATAAAAATTAAATAAAATTAATAAGACATAGAGTCCCTTACATACAGTACTATGAATGTTTTTTTTTTTTAAAACTTCGCTGATTTTATTAAATTTAATATAAAAAGAAATCTATTAAAGTCTCTAACCATTGGATCTAACTATGTCAAACTATTAATATAAATTGTACATTTTGTCATTTTAAGGAAACAAAATTTATGAAAATAATTTGACAAATTACTTTAATTATTTTCTCATATTGAATCAACTGTGTCATTATTTCTTCTTCCCATAAAAGCTAAAAAAGTGAAAGAAAAAGACGAAGGAGAAGAAACTAATGTGTACTGCAAACTGAAGGATGCATCAGAAAATGTTAATATGGTTGCGATGTCCAGTTCCACTCCAAAACACAATGAAGGTAATATAGGTCACATACAAATGTACTTATTTCAGCAAAAGGTTAAATGAAATAAGAATGTGGCACAACTACACATTACAGTTCTGCGATAAGGTCTAATGAATGTAAGAAGATTATATGTAGGATGAATGGGAGAAAATTACGATGTCCAAGCTGTCTCGGATATCTAATTAAAAAAAAATAAAAATTCTCCACCAGAGGGAGCCGTCACCTAAGCTTTAGTGGCACTTCCTGTTTGCCTGTTTGTGTGTGTGTGTGTGTGTGTGTGTGTATATATATATATATATATATATATATATATATATATATATATATATATATATATATATATATATATATATATACAGTTGCAATCAAAATTATTCAACCCCCGTTGCAAATCAGGTTTACTGTCAAAATTTACAGATTTTCAGCTGTTTGCAATGAACAAATCAAACAAAAGCAATATAGTTCAACACTACGAATGCTTCAAGTGGTTTCCCCAAATTCAACTGAAAATGCAACTTATAATGACTTCTCCAGTCTCAAAATTATTCAACCCCCTGAATAGAATCCCTCACAACAGCACAAATATGCAAAACAGGTGTTGTCTCAAGCACTCCTGATGCAACTAATCAAGGGCTTCATTAGTTGCACCAGGTGTGCTTGAGCTGGAACACATGAAATACCTGAACTGGCTAGGGGTTTGTTGAGTGTCACATTTGACTACATGTTGGAAATATGACTAGGTCAAAAGAATGGTCCAAAAAGTAAAGAGAAGAGATCATTACCCTTCACAAACAGGGAACAGGATACAAAAAGATAGCAAAGGCACTGAATGTTCCTAGAGACACTGTTGAAAGCATAGTTTGCAAGTTCAAAGTTAAGGGAACAGTGGTTACACTACCTGGACGAGGCAGAAAAAGAAAGCTATCAACAGCTGCAACCAGATTTCTGAGAAGGCAGGTGACTGCAAAAGACCTGCAGCAAGACTTGGAGGCAACAGGCACTGAGGTTTCAGTGAGCACAGTAAGATGTGCAGAAGGTTTCCATGCCAGAACTCCAAGACGTACACCACTACTGACCCAAAAGCACAAGAAATGTCTGCTCCAGTATGCTCAAAATCATATAAATAAGCCACAGATGTTTTGGGATTCTGTTCTGTGGAACTTTTCAGCACAATGGATCAGCGCTATGTCTAGAGGAAAAAGAATTAAGCATACGCTGAAAAGAACACTCTGTCCACAGTCTAGTCAAGCATGGTTGTGGCTCGGTGATGCTATGGGGCTGCTTTGCATCCTCTGGCACTGGAGACCTGCAGCATGTGGAAGGCAAGATGGATTCATTGAAGTATCAGGAAATCCTAGGAGTAAACTTCATATCATCTGTGAGGAAGCTGAAGCTTGGGCGTCACTGGACCTTCCAACAGGACAATGATCCCAAGCATACCTCAAATTCCACCAAGGCTTGGTTGCAGAAGAAGTCCTGGAAGATTCTACAGTGGCTATCACAGTCACCTGACTTGAACCCCATAGAAAATCTCTGGTGGGATTTGAAGAAGGTGGTTGCAGCACGCAAACCCAAGGATATTACTGAACTGTAGGCCATTGCTCATGAGGATTGGGCTAAGATTAATCAGGAACGCTGCCAGAAGCTGGTGTCTGGCTATGCATCTCGTTTGCAGTAGGTCATAACAACAAAAGGGTGCTCTACTAAGTACTAAAGATGCTTGCCATGAAGGGGTTGAATAATTTTGAAACTGGAGAAGTCATAATAAGTTGCATTTTCAGTTGAATTTGAGGAAACCACTTAAAGCATTCGTTGTGTTGAACTATTTCAATTGCTTTTGTTTGATTTGTTCATTGCAAACAGCTGAAAGTCTGTATACACACACACACACACACACACACACACACACACACACACACACACAGTACAAGATTTTAGATTCCCAAACATTAGTTTTCTAGCACAAAATTAAATGTTACAGAAAAATGTTTGCATGTCATTAAAGAAAGCAGCATATTACGTAAGAGACACTTTTCAGACAAAAAGACACAATGAAGGCTGCTGGGTTTTGCTGCAAAAATAAGAAGCAAGTGCGAAAGTCAAAGTCTCCAGAAGAACTGTGGCTGGTTCTGCAAGATGCTCAATAAAACTTACCAGCTCATTTCCTTATAAAACTGCACAGACTGTACTGGAGACTACTATTTTTATTTTTATTTTTATTTTTATTTTTTTGTCACACCAAATATTGACTTTGTTTCATTTACTACTGTTTACTTCCCTTTACGGTATTTTTTTTAAAATGTAGAAATGTTTAATTTAATTATTTTGAAGGCATCTTTGCTCTACAGCATTTCTTTGCATGTGCCTAAAACATTTGCACAGTATTGTATATAATACTTTGCAAAAGGTTTGTGGGCCTCCTTGTTCAGACACACTTTTTCAGTTTAGTCCACATTTTGTTACAACTTTGGCAGTATGCTTAGGATCATTGTCCTGCTGAAGCCCCAGTTGTGACTAAGTTTTAACTTTCTGGCTGATGTCTTGAGGTGTTGTTCCAGTGTTTCTAGATAATCCTGCTTCCTCATGATGCTATCTGTTTTCTGAAGTGCACCAGGCTCTTTCCAGTAAAACACCCCCACAACATGATGCAGCCACTCCCATGTTTCACAGTTGGGATGGTGTTGATTAAAAGCCTCACCTTTTTTCCTCCATACATTGTGCTGATAATTATGGCCAAACAGTTCAATATTTGTTTCATCTGGCCAGAGAATATTCCTCCAAAAGGTTGGTTATCACCTGCATTTTATGTCTGTCAATGAGAATGGACTCCTTCCTTGTATGCCTTTCAGGCCATGGTGATGTAGAACTTTCTTAATGGTGGATGTACATATTTGGTACCCGATGTCTTGGGGTTCAGGTGAACCTTTTTGACCAAAGTCCATTCATCCCTGGGAGTTCATTTTTGCCTCTTTCCTGAACAATGCAGTGCCTGTGGGTCAGATTATTTTCATATTTGCATACAGTCGTTTGTACAGATGCTTGTGGTACCTTCAGTTGTTTGGAAATTGCTCCTAAGGAGGAACTTGACTTGTGGAGATCCACAGTTTTATTGTTTTTTCTGAGGTCTTGGCTGAGTTGTTTGGATTTTTTCAGTTAAGTCTGTTAACTCCTAATTATGTCAACTGGCCAATCATAAACATCTACAGTCATTACATCAATTTCTTATATGATGTTTCAAATATATGGTCAGTCTCATGTTATTTCTATCAAGCAGTTCCAGTGCAAGGGCTTAGTAACATATATTTTGACTTTCACTTATCAGGCCAGAAAATAATACATTCTAATATGTTTTGACAACTTACACGGAATGGATACACTTCATTAAATCAATCAAAGTAGCCCAATTTCGCAGAAAAAATGCACTCTGGCAATAACTATTGATCTTAATTACTCACAAACACATACTGGCTTGAGTTGTTTCTACAGTACATGCCATGGGTTGAGCTAACTGTTTATTTATTTCTATGTTTAGATGTTTACAGGAGAGTTCATCTGTACAGGAGGATTTCTGCTGTTTTCATCATTCTCTCTTTGCTCTTACTGGCTGTGGTTCTTGCTCTGGCCATGAAGTGTAAGTAAAGCGTTTGCAGAGGCCTGTTGCACGAAGCAAGTTGAACAAACTCAGAGTTGCAGTGTAAGTTTTGAGTTGTGTGTACGTAAAAGCCACATGGTAAAAGCCATGTTTGCAGCAAACAGCCAATAGCATTCAGCATGGAAAAAAAGCAGGTTTGCATGCAGTGCTGTGAAAAAAGTATTTGCGCCATCCTGATTTCTTCTGTTTTTGTGTATATCTCATACTAAATAGTTTTAGATCTTCAAATGAAATGCAACATAAATTTACTCTGGTTGCCTTTGTTTTATCTTAGATTTTGTTTTCATTTCTGAAACAATTTAGTATGAGATATACATAAAAACAGAAGAAATCAGGATGGGGCAAATACTTTTTCACAGCACTGTACTTTTTGGTTGAAGAACAAGAAATTATTATGAGGAAATATGAGGAATATAAACCTATACTAACCTCAAAAAGCGAGACTGCTGCAGCCGCCAAAGCTCGGGAAAATTGCTGGCTGAACATTGCTGATATTGGATGCTGATATATAAGTTTACTTTTATAGGCAATAAGAATAAACAGATTGAAAACTTATAACCACAACATATTTCATGTCATTTCATTTGATATAAATGTAAAGTGTTGTAATTAAATATTAATAAAATAAATATCAATTTGTGAAAATACATTAGGACAGGAATAATGCCACCACATACACAAATATGTATCACTCTCAAAGAACTGCAAAGCAATACATACAATTTGCAGTACAGTAAGAGCGTGGCTTCGTAAAGACTGTTTGCAGTTTGAAATTCAGACTTCTTTTGGCTGTAAATCTGCAGTGTGCTACTGTAGACATGTAAGTGGTTAGCACGTTTGCCTTGCACTTCCGGGGTTGGGGTTGAATTCACGCCCATGCCCTGCATGTGCGGAGTTTGATTGTTCTCCCCATGCGTCGGGGGTTTTCTACGGGCACTCCGGTTTCATCCCCCAGTCCAAAGTCATGTGTTGTCTTTGCATTGTCATTGAACTGTCTTGATTCACGGATCAAGATAGCTCATTTGAGTGTAGCATGATCCATCTAGTGGGCCAATTATAAGAATTTTACGACTTTCTTTACTTTGATGGCTTAGAAGATAGATATTTCATAGTGCCAATATGTGTCAAACCAACCAAAAGAGTCAAATTAATCTGTGAAAGTTTTCACAACTCCAGTTTTAACTGGAAATAATGTTTTTCATAATCATAATAGGCAAAGTCTTTCATGAATATGCTTTCATGAAGGTGCTATTACATGCATTTTTTGTGCAAAATATGTACTGTGAAACAATTCTCAAATCATGATGGTCTGTTTCATCATTGTATGATCCATCTAAATGGTAAATTTAAAATAAATATATATTTATGAGCTTATTCATCTATTGGCATGGACCGTTATCCACTGACACAGCCTGTATGTTATTATTACACAGTGCCATGGGAATAAAACTGTAATACAATATAAAATGCACCAAATATGTCTGTGAAAGTTTTCACAAGTCAGACTGTGAGCTCAGCATGAGCTCAGACTGTTAAAAGTGAAGACCGTGTATTTTTCACCTTCCCAACTCACAGACTTCACAAGGTTTGACAGACAAAATCTTTATTGTGAAAAAATTCACAAATCAAACTGGTCAAGATTATAGTGGTTTCAGTCTTCTACGTGTTTAACTTTTCTTGAGTTATACATGTAATAAAATAAATAGTTGCAATAAAAAATGCAGATAACCTGAAATCACAAATCATGAAGAATAACATGCCATAATGTTTATATATCTACTGTACAATAGCTCATTGTGGATTTACAGCCAAAAGAAGTCTGAATTGCAAACCGTAAACTATCTTTACTGCGGTCAGATGTTTAATGTGCAGCTCAAGAAGCCGGCATAGATAAACTATACCATCTGCTGAAAATCATTATCTTTCATACAGATGGTCATCGGGAAAAGCCAGGGGATTGTGTCTGTCCCTAAATATTCTTTCCCTTCAAAGTGCCCTTCTTATTATTTGCACCCTTCTTATTCTCACTCCCCGAAAAAAAAAAAAAAAAAAACAAAGAAAGAAAGAAATGAACAATTAAAAAAACAAGAACAGAAAGGAGAGACAGCATACCCTTCAACAAATGTTGGGGTTGTGTTTATTATTGTAAAACTATTATTATTATTATAATCTATTATTATATAACTATTATATATAACTATTGTGCATAAGTGGAACGGCACCCTCTTATCTTAGAGCTCTCATCACCCCACGCACCGCACCACGCTCCCTCAGGTCAACAAGCACTGCTCGACTGGTCCCACCCTCTCTATCTAAGGATTCAAGGTAAATCTGCCTCACAACTTTTCTCTGTTCTGGCACCAAGGTGGTGGAATGAACTTCCCATCAGTGTCAGAACAGCTGAGTCGCTGGCTATCTTCAAGAAACATCTAAAGACATACCTCTTTCTTAAATACTTACCCCTTGATAGTTAGTGTTTTCTTCTTCAAAAAAAAAAAAAAAAAAAAAAAAGGTTTGTGTTCAGTGCACTTCGTTGTAGTCGTACGAACCAGAAATGAAATATTCATTGATGGAGAATTTAAAGCACTCTTGTACTTGCTGTAAATGTAAACTATTATTCTAAAATTATTATAAATATAATTTCAGATTGTATCTCACAGGAATTTGGAGAAACACAGATGTGACTTTATTGAAAGGATGTGTTTAATCACTTGATAGTGCTAACACATTGAACTAGTTCCACTGACAAAAAATGTTTTGTTGCTGATTCTTCATGTCAAAATGCACAAAAATATTCTTCCAAAACTCTTGGACTCCGGTTGCATTGCCACCGTTTTTCGATAATCACAGTGTCTTGAGACCTTTCACCATGTCTGTTACTGACCGAGAGTTACACAGAAGAAGTCTAAATGAGAATGCAGAAAATGAATCATTAATGATATGTTGAACCCCATGGTTTTGTATGCTTGAAACATTTTGTCAACCAGCTTATTCCTGGCTTTTATTAAAAAAAAAAAAAATCATAAGCCCAAGTTTTATAGGAAAAGGAGGGAAATGTATCTCTGTTGGGTTGACAATTGCTTTATGCACCACAGTTATCAGTCCTGGAAGCATATACTTACAATGTGGCCAGTCCTTTTTAATGTAATGTGACCCTTTAGCATGGCTGTCTTATTTGCAAATGAAACATAGTAGTTGGCGTATCCGAGCTGCATTTCTAGCGTGTGTCATGTGATTTACAAGCCCAGTCATGTCTGGAAAGTATTTTAAAAAAAAAAAAAAAAAAAAAAAAAAAAAAAAAAAAAAAAAACTTGCATTGTGCTCAACATTGAAATTAAAGATTGAAAACACTAAAAAAGAAAATGTTAAGGTGATTTTTGAGCTCAGTAGCCCAAAAAAACAGAAACAAAACACAAGATACACCCAAGGCTTTTCACATAGCAAAAGATTAGTTGTCTAGTGTTATTTGCCATTTTGCACCTCCTTTGATGCTGTTTTTTTGTTCATTTTTTGATCTTGTCACTAGATGGCGCACAAATAAAACACAATTGGTACATTGTACCAGTTTCTCCTGATACTAAGAAACCCGCCTCAACATAAGATTGCATTAGATAACAAATGCTTTTTACTCTGGGGATGTTCTAAATTTAAACTAAAATAAAGAATGTTAAGTTGATGATTCTCAATTTTGTATTTGTAGTCCAAGATTTTCATTGGTCTGACAGATACAAAATAATTTCACTGTGAATATATCAGGAATGCATTTTGTATATTAACTGTTGAATTTTCCATTGTTTGATGAACTGTGGTGTGGCAAAAACTATCCATACATAGTCTGTTCTTCTATATTGACATCAAATATCTTGATAAACATAACATTTGTTAGGATTTTCTGTAATATTACACATTTTGGTAGCACATAGACAGAAGCTGCCTTGGATATGTAGGTATAAATAATTCATTGTCTGTCTAAAATAGAAAATTTATATATTGTTGTACAATCTGTTCTCTTGACGCCCAAACCTCAGTAAATGAAGTTCAGTCCAGCCAGAAGTGTCCAGATCTCTCTGCTGAAGTGAAGACAAAGCCCGATGACCCCCCAAACCAAGGTAAAACACAGTCACTTCCTAACTTTCACAATTACCATAAATGCTCTTTACTTTTAGTCATTTATTTATAATTATGCTCTATTATCCTATTTTATTATTGGTGTGAATTCCTTATGTTTATTTTTGTACCTTGTGATATTACATATTCAGACCTGCTGTTTCTCTGCAGGGTATCCGTGTGCTGTGTGTGGCAAGGGCTGGTTGAAGTTTGAGAACTCCTGCTACTTCATAGCTAGGGAGCGTCTAAGCTGGCAGGATAGCAGAGAGGATTGTCAGAAAAAGGGCGGAGACCTGGTTGTCATCGACAATGAAGGGTTGCAGGTTAATCAATCAATCCATCAATCCATCAATAAATCAATCTGAAACTGAAACAGACATCAATATTAATGCACTCTGCTGTCATGACAGGAAAAAGGTGTCTATCTTAAGGCTGCTAATTCTGTCTTTATTACTGTAGAGACATCTAAGTGGGGTAAACGGCATGCTGTACTGGATTGGGCTCCGTTATTCAGAAAAGCAGCAATGGATGTGGATTAACAATACCGCACTAACCCAGAGGTGAGTCATCAGTGCTTAGTTTCTCGTCACAGGACTGCTGTTTGCTGGATAGTTTTGGTGAGTGGAGTGTTTCTTAAATCAGCAAAGCTGCTGGCCAGTGCATCGTCCACTACAGTCAGTGTGGCTGCTGTGCTGAGATCCACCACCCAAAATAACACATGGTCATTGGTGGTCCTATAGTGGACCCATTCCACTGATGTAGGGAGTAGTGGGGGGTTCACAAAATGTGCATAGCAGCAGTAAGTGTTACTGTATTTCTGCTTTTTACTCATCTACTTATATCACAATGATTACTGAGCTTACAGTCTTAATGCAATAACTCAATAACAATACAAAAATATCAACACACAATACATTACATACACACAACCAGAACAAACCAGTTCTATAGACAAATAATCTCAGAGACAAACATTTCATAAACCATGAACATGAAACTTTTCTTTAAAATGCCTTTATTTATTTATTTAGTTATTTATTTATTTATTTTAAAGTACATGTTAAAACGCTTTGTCTTTTACATGGCTGGTGGTGTAAGGTCTAACACAGCTTCAGGCATCTTTTATGTCTCCTTCTAACCTCTGAAAGCAGTCCCAGTTTCTTTCTCTGTTTCTTCCCGTCTCTCTTTGGCATGATATACACTATATGACCAAATGTTTGTGGACAGTAGTAGTTCTTCCCCAAACTTGCCACAAAGTTGGAAAAACCCAATTATATAAAATGTCTTTGTATGCTGTAGCTGTGTGGCTGTGGTTCAGGTAGTAGAACAGATTGTCCACTAAGGGTTGGCGGTTCGAACCCCGGCTCACATGGCTCCAAAAGTGTCCTTGGGCAAGACACTGAACCCCAAGTTGCTCCCGATGGCAGGCTAGTGCCTTGCATGTGTGTGTGTGAATGGGTGAATGAGAAACAGTGTAAAGCGCTTTGTAGAGCTGCTAAGGATAAAAGGCACTGTATAAGTGCAGACCATTTACCATGACCTGCCCTGACCTCAACCTCACTGAACACCTTTGGGATAAACTGGAATGCCGACTACACTCCAGGCCTCCTCACCCAACATCATCCCTGACCTCACTAATGCTCTTGTGGCTGAATGAACACAAATCCCCACAGCCATGCTCCAAAATCTAGTGGAAAGCCTTCCCAGAAGAGCAGAGGTTATTATAACAGCAAAGACTCTTGTAATGTGGCTCATGTGTTGTGATGGTCAGGTGTCCAAATACGTTTGGTCATATTTTGTATATCATCCATGTGAAAAAGTAATTGCCACCTAAACTTAATAACAGGCTGTGGCACCTTTAGCAGCAGCAACTGCATCCAAACACTGATAACTGGAGATCAGTCTTTTACATCACTGTGGAGGAATTTTGGTCCATTCTACTTGACTGCCTGTTTAAGGTCCTGCCATAGCATCTCAATGGGGCTCAAGTCAGGACATTGACTAGGCCACTCCAAAACCTTAATTTTGTTTCTTTTGAGCCAGTCAGAGATGGACTTGCTGTTGTGCTTCGAATTGTTATCTTGCTGCATAACCCAATTTAGCTTGAGCTTCAGGTCCCGGACTGATGGCCAGACATTCACCTTCAGGATTTTCTGGTAAAGAGCAGAATTCATGTTTCCATCAATTATAACTAGTCGCCAAGGCCCTGAAGCAGCAAAGCATCCCCACACCATCACACTCCCACCGCCTTGTTTGGCTGTTAGTATGATGCTCTTATTGTGGAATGCTGTGCTAGCTTTATGCCATGTAATGGGACCCATGTCTTCCAAAAGTTCCACTTTTGACTCATTAGTCCACACAACATTATCCCAAAAGGCTTGGGGTTTAGCAGTACATTTCACCATGCAACTCTCCCATGAATACCATTTTTTGCCCAGTCTCTTTCTAATGGTGGAAGCATGAACGCGGAACTTATCTGAGGCTAGTGAGGCCTGCAGTTCCTTAGATATTCATTTGGGTTTTTCTTACTTCCTGGATGAGTTCTCAATGCACTCTTGGAGGAATTTTGGTAGTACTTGGTAGTACTTCTGGAAAGAAGGCTGTCACTGTGGTTTGCTGGAGTCCCAGAACTTTAGAAATGGCTTTCCACATTCCTTCTCATCTCTTTTGTAATTTCTTTTGATCAGTGCATAATGTGCTGCTTTTTTGAGACCTTTTACCCTACTTCACATTACTGGAAAGTGATGTTTAGATTAAACAGGGCTGGCATTATCTTGCATGGGTGGGTCTAGTCTAATTTAACCAAATTATCATTAAATTTGTTTGAGTAACTAAAGGGGCAATTACTTTATCACACAGGGCCAGTTGGTGTTGGATAACTTTTTTTCTTCAATAAATGGAAATATTGTTTAAAACTGTAGTTTGTGTTTACTCAGGTTTGTATTTGTCATGTTTTTGTCATATTTTGTAAGTTAGTTAGTGCGGCTGTTCCCAACCATATACAACAGTGTTAATATGTTGGTAATATTTTTCTTTTTCAACATACTTAAAACCTGCCTTTTCTTCTAGCAAGATACAAACATCAAGCTTTAGGGTCATACAGTCACTGAGCACTTTATTAGGAACACTATACTAATACTGGGTAGGGCCTCCCTTTGCTCTCAAAACAGCCTCAGTTCTTCATGGCATGGATTCCACAAGATGTTGAATCCTTTGAGATTCTGGTCCATGTTGACATGATTGCATCTCGCAATTCCTGCTGATTTTCTCAGGTGCACTTTCTCAGATTCAGCCCGACGTGGTCTTCTGCTGTTGTAGCCCATCTGCCTATTTTCCGTTGACCTCTCTCATCAACAAGGCATTTCCGTCCACAGAACTGCTGCTCACTGGTTGTTTTTTCTTTATTACACCATTCTGCATAAACTCTAGATAATGTTGTGCGTGAAAATCAGCAGTTATAGAAATACTCAAACCAGCCCATCTGGCACCAACAATCATGCCACGGTCAAAATCAGTGAGATCACATATTTTCACCATTCTGATGGTTGATATGAACATTACCTGACGTTGCTGGCCTGTACCTGCATGATTTTATGCATTGCACTGCTGCCATATGATTGGCTGATTAGATAATTGCATGAATGTGTAGGTGTACAGGCGTTTCATATTTAATAAATCAATAGACTTGCCAATATGTTTTCTAATGGAATTCTATAAAAAAATATAAACACAATGTTCACTCTCAAATATTGAAACACATTGGTGAGAAATATCTGTTCTAAATTAAACTGTAATATTTAAAGTACTGTAAGTATATAAATCATGAATTAAGTATAATAGCACAGAAAGGGGAGGAAAATTCTCCTCTGACATGTCTCATCAGCAAAGCGATCCTGCCATCTTTGCTGCTCACTGGATTTTGTGAATACTTTAGTGACTGTTGTGTGTGAAAGATCAGCAGTTTCTGACTTACTCAAATCAGCCCATATGGCACCAACATTCATGTCACAGTCATTCCGATGTTTGTATGAAATTTAACTGAAGCTCTTCACTTGTATCTGTATGATTTTATGCATTGTGCTGCTGCCACATGATTGGGTCACTGGATAATTACATAAAGAAGCAAGGGTACAGGTATTCCTATTAAAGTGGCCAGTCAGTGTATGTGTAACTAAACAAGTTGTTTTTATTTATTGGCAGCTACTGGGCCCGTGGCCAGCCTCAACGAGACTCTCAACACTCCTGTGCACTGCTAAAGGCAGAGAGGTCACAAATGAACAACTGGTTTTCAAACCGCTGTGAGGTGTTGTCACATTACATCTGCCAGAGAGGTTAAAAGTGGAGAATGATCAACCATAACCATCACATACATCTGCTACATTTGCCTTTAATATAATCATTTTACTGTTTACTTAACTTTTACAAATGCAGTTCATAAATAGTAACAAATACAGAATCAGTACATGAAATAATCCCTTTCTGTGATGCAAAATCAAGTAGACATGTGAGACGTGGGGGAGAGAGAGGGGGGGGAGGTTTGGGGGGAGCACAAGAGCGTCATTTCTGACAGTGGCATAGAAACTCGCAGCTGGGTATTTAAAGCATTTGTCCCCCCTCTCTCTACCTCTTCCACAGAGGTTTTTTGGCTTTAAGCAAAATCTTTTAACACATTTACTGCCCAAGCTGTTTTTTTTTTTATCTTTTCTTCATGTTTTTCATTCTTAAGCATGTCTAGCTGTTCATAACTGATTGTTTTATTTTGTTGCCAGCTGCCTTTGATGTTTGCTTTTGTTTGTATAATTTTTCATTTGGACTGTCCAAAAGAGCTATCGCACAATTGTTGAAATTTTCATGCTCTCCATAAATATTAAGTTATTTCTAGAAATTGGAAATTGTCTGTCATTTTGTTTGTTGTAAGATCTCAGCAGTGCTCTGAGAGTGCTCTGTAAGGCAGTCTACCCAGAGGCTGGCATAAACACAAATGCTTATATTAACCCCATTTCCAGAAAAGTTGGGATTTTTTCTAAAATGCAATAAAAACAAAAATCTGTGATTTGTCAAGTCTCTTGAAACTTTAATTAACTGACAAAAGTACAAAGAAAAGATATTCAACGTTTTCACTGTGTTTGTTTGACCAACTTAATTGTATTTTGTATTCAACGCACACCTGGCACCAATTTGTCTAATCAGTGGGGGAGAGAGAGATAAAGGAGCGGCTGGAAGCGCTGGAGAAGGGGAGAGAGACGCATGTGCATTTTGTGTTCAGCTTGTGTGTTTTCCATGGCGGCGTTTTCCTCTCTTGTATCCCGGGTTTCGGCACCAGTGTAACAATTTAAAGTTGGGCAAGGAGGAGGCGGGAACCGGCTGAACATAAACATAAAGTTTAATAATAAACGAAACTGATACAGAGCATAAAACACACAAGCTAAACACAAAATGCACGTGCGTCTCTCTCCCCCTCTCCAGCGCTTCCAGCTGCTCCTTTATCTCTCTCTCCCCCACTGATTAGACAAATCAGTGATAGGTGTGTGTCCTCACAGCCTGGCCACTCCCTCCTCCTCGTCACAGTACCATTGATGCGGAGACGTACAGGTGCATCTCAATAAATTAGAATGTCGTGGAAAAGTTCGTTTATTTCAGTAATTCAACTCAAATTGTGAAACTCGTGTATTAAATAAATTCAATGCACACAGACTGAAGTAGTTTAAGTCTTTGGTTCTTTTAATTGTGATGATTTTGGCTCACATTTAACAAAAACCCACACACATATTATGTGCACATATTATGGTTTTAAACATGCCTAATGTTGTTTTAAAGGTCTCATACAATAGGTTTACATGCATCCAAGGTATTAAAAAAAAAAAAAATTACTTTTCTCATAATTTACATTGCAGGATTACCGTTTTATCGCAGTGTCACAAACGACTCGTTCTAGGATCTGTTCGCTCTAAAACACTCTGCTCTGATTGGTCAGATGTCCCAGTCTGTTGTGATTCGTCTAACGCGTACAGCGCGTGTCAGAAAGGAAACGCCCACTACCATATCCGAGTTTCAGCTCCGTAATAATGTCAGTTTTACCTCATCAGTTTGAGCCAGAGTCCGATAATGATGCATCGGAAGATAAACCCGAACCACCATCACAAGCACGATGAGAACAGGACATTTCTCAGTGGTAAGTTTATATGTAGTTTGGCAATAACGTGAGTTAGTCAGTTAGCAGAGGCGACAGCTAACAGGCTAATAGCTGTGCACTGACTGTACACGTATACAACACAAAACCATGCATTTGGAACACTCGGTAGAAAATATATACATAAATAATCAATTGTACTTACAGGTTGTGATCCAGAGGCGCAGGATGGTCCAAATAAAGTGGGTACAGCCCCATGTTTAATGAATAATTGTTTCGCAAATGCCGCGTTCACTTCAGCTAGATTTGAGAAGCAGTCGTCAGTGAAATGAAAACGAAAGTCGGAGTTGAACTGCTGTGGTATTGTTTTAAAATTAATTTTAACCACTGACACTTTATATCCTCATCCTGTGGGAGTCTGTGCAAAGTGGTTTTGCTTTTGCAGCGCAGAAAACAAAGTTTTCTAGACATGAACCTAACTCTTTCACGACGCAACCTCAACTGTAGTGTTTGAGGGCGGGTCGAAGTACACGCTGTTTGCGAACAGTCAATGAAGACCAGAGGCGGGTTTTTTGTTACAAACCTACGTAGGTTTGTACAGGAATAAGTCTGGATTTACTAACGACTCGTTTCAGCTGTTCAGTGTCTGTCCATTTGTCGGGCGCTTTTGATTTGTGAAACTTTGCAGACTTTTTTACATTCACAAACAGCTATATAACACATTACACAAGGTAATATCTGAAAAATCATAATAGGTGCACTTTAATGTAAAGTGGATGCTTGTGAACCATTTATTTATTACTTACAAACATTAGTAAACTGTGAAAGTGCACCTTAATGTAAAGTGGACGCCTGTGAACCATTTATTAATGAGGTATAAACGTTAGTAACCTGTGAAAGTGTACAATAATGTAAAGTGGATGCCTGTGAACCATTTATTAATGAGGTATAAACATTAGTAGAAAGTGTTGTTGGCACCCGTCTGTCTCAGAAGACAATGGGGGTATGCGCCATGGTTTAGTCAGTGTTTGGGTTTGCAGCGCTTGCTGTGGCTATACATTCCGATTCTGGAGCGGCACACTCTGTTGCAGTTGCTGCAGGTGTAGTCTGCCCCCGGCTCTGTAGGTGCTGATGTTGTCCTCTGCCGTCTGCGCTCTCCCTGCTCCTCCCGCTGTTTCTTTCTCCTCCATTCGAGTGTCTGTATGCCGGCCTTGACGGAGAGTTTCCAGCTGTTGCGGTCTGCAGCTACGGCTTCCCAGTTTGCTGGGTTGATGTTGCCTGCCTTCATGTCACGTTTACAGACGTCTTTGTAACGAAGGACAGGTCGTCCTGTAGGTCTGGAGCCAGCGGCCAGCTCGCCGTAAAGTATGTCCTTTGGGATTTGGCCGTCCTCCATTCGGCTGACGTGGCTGAGCCAGCGCAGGCGCCTTTGGGTGAGCAAAGCAAACATGCTTCGTGTTCCCGCCTGTGCCATGACATCCTTGTTTGGGACACGGTCTTGCCAGGTGATTCCCAGGATCTTACGGAGGCAGCGCAGATGGAAGGTGTTGAGTCTACGTTCTTGACGGGCATACAGGGTCCATGTTTCACTGCTGTAGAGCAGTGTGCTAAGCACACACGCTTGGTACACCTTCATCCTAGTGTTGGTGGTCAGCATGGTGTTGTCCCAGACCCTCTTTGCTAGATGGGCCATTTTTGTTGCCGCTTTGCCGATCCGAGTGTTCAGTTCATCGTCTAGGGAGAGGTTGCTGGAGATGGTGGAGCCAAGGTAGGTGAAATCCTCCACCACCGCAAGGGTGAAGTCGCCAGTGGAGATGCTTGGGATGCTGCTGACGTCTTGACCCATGATGTTGGTCTTCTTGAGACTCATGGTAAGACCAAAGTCTCTGCAAGCGTTTGCAAAGCAGCTGATGAGGCGCTGTAGGGAGGATCCCTCCGTATGGGAGGTCAGGGCAGCATCGTCTGCAAACAGCATCTCCCTGATCAGTATTCTTCTCACCTTGGTCTTTGCATGGAGACATGCAAGGTTGAAGAGATTGCCATCACTCCTGGTGTGCAGATATACCCCATCTTCTGACTGGCTGAAGACCTTATTGTAAAGTGGACGCCTGTGAACCATTTATTCGTGAGTTATAAATGTTAGTAACCTGTGAAAGTGTATCTTAATGTAAAGTGGACGCCTGTGAACTGTTTATTAATGAGGTATAAACGTTAGTAACCTGTGAAAGGGTACTTTATTGTAAAGTGGATGCATGTGAATCATTTATTCATGAGGTATAAATGTTAGTAACCTGCGAAAGTGTACCTTAATGTAAAGTGGACGCCTGTGAACCATTTATACATGAGTTATAACTACTACTGGAAGTAATTGATTCATTAATAAAATATCATGAATAAATCAGTTTGTCACCCTTCTTGCATTTAGTGTTCTGGAGGATATAAAGTTTGACAAATTAATCTTGATAAACAAGAGAAATCATTCATTTTATGAATTGCTGTGGATAAGCATCATGACCTGAGTTTACAGAGAACCGTAAGACATTCAGAGGTTCACCCGTTAAGCAACATGGTTGGAAAAGTGACATGAGTCGTGAGATATTAAAATAAGAAGAAAAACCAGTACAACATCCTTCAGTCTCACTATAACAGTGTATTTTGCAGTTAACATCATGGTAATCATGAATCTGAGTTTGAGTCAAATAAGTATGAATAAATACATTTATTAAGCATTTATAATGTGAGTTAAAGATGGCTCACTATTTGGCAGGTATTTCATTAGAGTCACCCTTTTTATTCATGCAGTTATAATTGCCTATCAGTGATGTGTAATGCATTTGTAAATGAGTTAACACTCATTAATGAACACCTTTATAAATGATTTACAAAGGGAACTTTAATGTAAAGTGTTACTGTTTATTTTTGTAACTTGTGAGCTGCATATTCAAACCTGCTGGTTCTCTGCAGTGTTCTAAATGTGGGAAGGGCTGGGTGAAGTTTGAGAACTAGCTAGGGAGCGTCTAACCTGGCAGGAGAGCAGGGAGGCGTGTCAGAAACAGGGCGGAGACCTGGTTGTCATTAACAATGAACATGTGCAGGTTAATCAATCAATCAATCCATCAATCAATGAATCAGGCAAACTGAAACAGACATCACTATTAAAGACAGGTTAAAGCTGTATATCTTACTGCTGTGAATTCTGTCTTTATTACTATAGAAATTTCTAACTAAATGTTGGGGCATGCTGTTCTGGATTGGGCGCCGTTATTCAGCAAAGCAGCAGTGGATGTGGATTAACAATACCGTACTAAGCCAGAGGTGAGTCATCTGTGCTTAGTTTCATAAAACTTTTGGACAACCTTCCTTAGTATGAAAGAACTATAAATGTAAGTGCTTTGCAGTTTTGGTCAGTAATGCTAAACAGTTATTCCAAATATGCCAAAAATAAAAGTATAAAAGGCTTTAGAACAATTTCAAACAAGTGTTCAGAATAGCACTAATGATTACTGCATCATTTAGAAACTTAATTAAGTGTATTACAGCTTGTATGTTGTGCAAGCTACTCCATGATATGAAATTAAGCTTAAGCTCTTGACTCTAAGCTATATGATTTTATCCATTGTGCTGCTGCCACATGATTGGGTAATTGGATAATTGCATGAAGAAGCAGGAGTACAGGTATTCCAGTTAAAGTGGCCAGTCAGTGTATGTGCTTGTGTAGCTAAACAAGTTTTTATTTATTTATTTATTTAAATTGGCAGCTACTGGGCTCATGGCCAGCCAGAACCAGGCTCACAAGGCTCCTGTGCACTGCTAAAGGCAGAGAGGTCACAAATGAACAATATGGCTTTCAAACCGCTGCTACATTTGCCTTTAATATCATCATTTTACTCTTTTAATTACCTTTTACAAATGCACTTCATAAATAGTAACAAATACAGAATCAGTACATGAAACAATTCATTTCTGTGATGCACAATCAAGTAGATGTTATGTATTTTTCATGATTGAGAAAATGAGACATGCTAAGTGTATTCATTGAAAGTGACTCTGTGCTTATATTATTTGTAAATTGTAATGCTTTTAATTGCACTGATACAATCAGTATCAGCTTTTAATTGCACTGATTTCTATAAAACCTTATTTGCACTAAAGAGTTTGCAGAATCTATAATAAAACTAAATATAAAACTATATAGCTGCCTTTAATAAGTGGTGAAAAGTCATTGTATTTAAAGTGATTCAATTTAAAATTCTACTGTTTTGTTTTCACTTTGTGTTTCACCCTTTCTAGCCCATGCAGTTTCCGTTATGTGATTTTTCACCATAAAATAGCATTCACTCAATAAAATAAGGAAATGATTAAGCTTTACAGAATCAGTATACTTTCAATACATTTCATCTCTCAAAAAGGTTTCATCTCTTGAACATCCACCTGCTCTTCGTTCTCTATCTCTAAACCAAGAAGGCTGTGGCGTATAATCTGCCAGCAAAGCACTGACTTCCTATTGCCATTTGAGCTGTCATTCTGCATGCTTTTTGTGTTTGCTGGGTCATGGGCCATCTCATTTCTCTCACTTCCCTCTTTCTTGTCCGAGTCGTCTTTTTTTGCGAGCACATTAGCGTAGCGTCTGATCTTCTGCATAAACTGGTCATTGCGGTCCTCCACTCTGAAATAAATACAGTGTAAAATGAGATGTGTTAATACTACTCCTTCATCTTCTGTAACCGACTTATCACGGTCGGGGTTGTGGTGGATCCAGAGCCTATCCTGGGAACACTGGGCCTGAGGCGGGAATACACATTGAGTGGGACTCCAGAATGGGGCACCAGGTACACATACATTCACACACTCATTCACATCTAAGGGCAATTTATTGCAGCCAATCCACCTACATGCAAGTCTTTTGAAGATGGGACGATACTGTAGAACTCAGAGGAAAGCCACGTGAACACAGGGAGAATAATATTCTGATTAAATATCATAATATCATGATGTGCTCAATATGGTCATGATCATAATATTATTGGCCATCATGCTTGTGTTCCTTACCGGAGAAACCAGCGGTCTCCCAGGCCATAGTTTAGACCACACATGCCCAGCCTTGGCCACAAACACCGTGGCAGCCGATGTTCCAGCATCAGAGTCGTGGCTACCACCTACATAGAACCCACAGTAAACTCTAAACAATCATCCAACATGATACAGTGAACTACATTCAATGCCACAAAGCTGTCTGTTTAAGTTTAGTCATTTCTAGGTTTTTTTGATACCCACCTGGGTCCTCCAGAGCTCATCTCGCTCCTGTGCAACCCTCCACTGTGTGTCGCTCATCATGGCCGTGAGGAGGCTGAGGAGGAGGAGATGGGACACCACACTGAAGCAGCAGTCGATCACATGCACAATGGGGTGAGTGTGGATGGTGTGGTCCACAGGCATATCAATCAGACCCACAGTCAGCTCAAACATAGTGAAGAGTGTGATGGGGTATGAGCGCATCGCTGGTATGGACAGATGTTCCTGAGTCATGTATACAGTCCACTGAGCTAGAGTTCAGATGGGGAAATGGCAGGTTAAGGTTTTGTTTTTTAAATTGTCATGGATGCCAAATTGCTAGATTCATTTACAGTGCTTCTAATTGTGCATTCCAGAGTTTAATTTACCTGTGGAAAATCCTAAGAGGGCAATGGCACTCAACCACATGAACTTGGTTAGGTCTCCAAATATAATCTACAAAATGAAAAAAAAAATGCATTAGGAAATCAAACATCCAATATCTCAAAATATTAGAATAAAGAATTTATAATACAG
>CM042544.1:15486755-15559255 GCA_023630585.1 Cranoglanis bouderius
ATATAAGTGTAATAAGATATGCTGATGTTCCATAAATATTTTTTCCAGTTACACAGAGAAAATCTGATATAACGTAGTGCTTTAGACCATCTAGAGAAAATACATTGATGGACTATATAGTTAGTGCAGTGGAAAAACACTTTGCAAGTATACAGGGTGTATTGACTAAGGAATAAAACACAACAGGGTGTGCTGTTACAGGAAAATAACTGGTCTGTTACCATCCCAGAGTTGAGTATTTTCCAATAACAGCACATCCCTGTGTTTTATTTCCCTTATACCACATCAATTTGCCAACAATTACATTTTTAAATTTATTAATGAACAACACATCATACTTTATATCTGTTTATAGTTACTTTTAATGTTGTGGAACATCCTGCTATCACTTACATTATAGCAGCTCCCTCACCAGTTCCTCTCACTTCAAGTTAATGAGAAAAAAAAGTGCAGCTTGCCATGTTGTTGAGAAAAGGCTTCCATCATTAAAAAATTCTCTGTCAGAAAGCGTTACCTCTGACTATTACGAATCACTGACACTCCTTCCTCACAGAAGAAAACTTCACTATATCAATAGTGACGTTCTCACAGAAAACTTCACTATATCAATGATTACATGTTTTTTAATTAGTTTGTGTGGAGCATCTGCCATACAAGTCCCTGGGTAAGTTTTAATTAAATAAACGATAAAGTATTAGAATGAGCACATTAATATAAACAGAATTTGAATTTCCAGCCGACACTACTGTCAGAGGCATACTGTTAAAAAAATTAATCAAAACCTTCTGGCAAATCAGGTTCGAGAATTCAACAGTGCTGTGGTATAAGGTGAGTTATTATAGCCCTCCTTCATGCGGCATATTTTTGTTACCTGAAATAGTATTTCCCATAAAGATTCCACTTGAGATTGATGAGCTGCTGGACGGGAGTCAGCTCTAGGATTTTTCTGGCCTGTGAAAATAAATAAAATGTAAAATATATAGGATTTAACCTGATAGAAGTGCTAGGAGTAAGTCAATACAGAAGCAAGTGAATACAACACAAAACTAGTTTTCTTCTCTTTTGGTTTCAGTTCACAACTTAACACCTACATTCCTTTTTTGACTGGAGACAATAAGCTCGAGCACTGAGATGTCGTCTGTGCGGGAATCTATTTCGGCAAGGTCATAGAGGTAGGAGGTCAAAGACCCCAGGCTCCACTGGACGATGCGTCTGTGATTCACTATGTGCTGAAAAGCCTGGTGATGGAGAAAGAACATCACCTCAGTCACCTCACTATATATATATGCTCATTTTTAGATGATTTTATCCTTTCTTTTTTGTTGTAACTGTTCTTGTACTGTTCGATAGGCCATCTATCACTTTTGATTTAACAGAAATACAATTGTAACATTTATTATATTATTCTCATTGAGGTCATTAACAAAATAAACAATATTTTTGGAAATAGACACACAAAATCAGTATCCCATGTTTGGGAGTTCTCCCTTGACTGTGACAAGTACAGTGCTGTGAAAAAGTATTTGCCCCCATCCTGATTTCTTCTGGTTTTGTGTATATCTCATACTAAATAGTTTTAGATCTTCAAATGAAATACAACATAAAACAAAAGCAACCTGAGTAAACACAGAATACAGTTTTTATTTTTTAATTTAAATTTTTTTTATGGAAGCAAAAAAAGTTATCCAACACCTATCATCAATGTGAAAAACTAACTGCCCCCTTAAACTTAAAATCTGGTTGTGCCACCTTTAGCAGCAATAACTGCAACCAAATGCTTCAGATAACTGGAGATCAGGCTTTCATTTACTTTGAAGACTAGGACTTACTCCTATGCTTTGGATCATTATCTTGCTGCATAATCCAGTTGCGCTTGAGTTTCATCTTACAGACTGAAGACCGGAAATTCTCCTTTAGGATTTTCTGGTAGAGAGCAGAATTCATGTTTCCCTCAATTATTGCATGTTGCCCACACCCTGAAGCAGCAAAGCATCCCCACACCATCACACCTCCACCACCATGCTTGACCATAGGTATGATGTTCTTTTTATGGAATTCTGTGTTTGGTTTACGCCAGATGTAATGGGACCCCTGTCTTCCAAACAGTTCTACGTTTGACTCAACAGAACATTCTCCCAAAAGGTTTGAGGATCATCAAGGTGTGTTTTGGCAAAATTCAGAGGAGCCTTAATGTTCTTCTGGGTTAGCAGTGGTTTTCACCTCACCTCTCTTCCATGGATCACATTTTTGCCCAGTGTCTTTCTGATAGTGAAGTCATGAACAGTGACCTTTATTGATGCAAGAGAGGCCTGTAGTTCCTTTGATGTTGTCCTTGGCTCTTTGTGTGGTTCTTTGGAGTCCCAGAGCCTTTGAAATAGCTTTGTAACCCTTCCCAGACTGATGTATTTCAATCACCTTCTTCCTCATCATTTCTGGAATTTCTTTCAATGCTGGCAAATACATTTTCACACAGGCCAACTTTTTTGCTTCAATAAATAACATTACCATTTAAAAACTGTATTTTGTGTTTACTCAGGTTGCTTTAGTTTTATCTTAGATTTTGTTTTCATTTCTGAAACAATTTAGTATGAGATATACAAAAACAGAACAAATCAGCACCGAAAAATACTTTTTCACAGCACTATATGTGTGTAAACAACAAATTTTAATTTCTGGCTATTTTAAATATTTTTATTTATTATTGCTCTCAGATCAAAATGATTATAACCTCTGTAATATAAAAATTATATATATATATATATATATATATATATATATATATATATATATATATATATATATATATATATATATATATATATATATATATATATATATATGTTTTTTCATTAGAAGAACTGAGGTAAGCACAAACTGTTACTAATTATTTTGTTTGAATGGGTCATTGTGACCTGACATGTTTTTGGTCTTGTGTTCAAGCATCCTTACAATGGCCTTAGCCCTCTAAGTGCTATTTCAGACAATGATATCATTTCTTTATTTTTACAAAGGCTGTGTGTGATACAAGGTTAATGCATAAAGTCTCTCACCACAACATTGCCCTTCTTTGCGGCCAGCTTGAAAGGCGTGAGGCCTCTGTAATTCGGCACCATGTCCAGCGGCAGTGTGGGCTCCATCTCAGCATCCAGTGCTAGCAGCATGTCCATAACTTGACATGCAGTTATTTTGGTGGGTTGCAGAACCAAAATGTGCAGAATAGTGTTCCCTGTTTGGGAACAAGATAGGGAGTTAGACAGGTTAAGTTAGGGGAGTTGAATGAAAACAGTTTATTAGACATATATGACATATGTTTAGTAGATGTCAGAGGTGGGGAAAAACAAAGTACAGTTACTTTGTTATTGTACATAATTCTGTTTTTTTTTTTATTTTTATTTTTTTTAAGTATCTTTACTTTACTTTTAACTTTTACTTACTATATTTCAAAAGATGACTTTGTACTTTCTACTCACTACTTTTATAAGGTGGCTCCTTGGCATCAAGGAGTTGATTGAAATTCCTAACAAATCTAAACTTTAACAGATTATAACAAGAGTGAAACTTAATACCCATTACTGTAATCTATCTGCTGCTACGTACACTTTGTATTTATTGAGGCAGTTGATCTTGTGACAGCTAGCTGTATTAACATTCACCTATGTTGTTATTATCATGCTAGCTAAACATTTGAGAGTTTAGGAATAAAGCTGTTATTAATTAGTCTTACTGTTTTCCCATGTTCCTTGGTTACTTAGTAAAAAAGGTTCTAATTTACGATCAGTTACTCATCAGTACAATCAGAACCACGAGTAACTCAAATCAGTGTGTGATTTTAGACAGACTTCTGTGATTCTTACTCATACTTTTACTTTCATACAAACAACATTTCTACTGTTCTACTTTTCTAATTGCACTTTCACTTGAGTAAAGGATTTCAGTACTTTTAGCTCTGTAGCTTGTGGTGTAATCTGCATAAAAAGGGGGATATTAACCCAGGAGCATATTTTGCTCTTACCAAGGGAGTCCTGAGCCCGAATGTTAGCACCAGCCTTTATCAACATGGTGATGATTTCTTCATTACCGATACAGCAGGCGAAGGCCAGGATGTGCTCACCTAAAACCATAGAACATCAGAAACCATTTTATAGCCAGGAGTCCATTAATAAACATAAATGTTGCCACTAAATCATTTTTCCTTATATTAAAGTGTATAGAAAGCTCAATAACCTTTTTCTGGACTAATATTTCCTTTTGCTTTTTATTACCATAATAAAGAATCCCTCCTTTTCTTTTGTTGAAGTAGATGCCTGTAGCTCTGGGTGTGGTTACATCAGCCCCTCTGTGGATTAATTCCTGGACAAGATTCATATTCTGGTTGACAACAGCAATATGAAGGGCTGTGATACCTGTAAGAACCAAGCAGCACTTCCTTGACATGAAATTCCATGAATAGAAACAATCGACATTATTTTCTGGACTCCTTATGTTTATTTCTGGTTGGTTAAGTGTAAGACTGTGTGTTTACCTTGATACAGTTCACTGGTCATGGGCTCACTGATGAGCTCTGGTGCTCCTTCCATTAGTGCCACAGCTGCCTCGAGGTTATCATTCATCACAGCCACATGCAAAGCAGTCTCACCTAGTGCACCTGACACACACACACACACACACACACACACACACACACACACACACAGACACACTTATAAGCTTTTTACTTACAAGTATATTACAAAAAAGACTGCACATATGACAGGAACTCACCTCTTTCAAAGATATTGGTTGTAGAACAATCCAACAATTTCCTAATGCAGCCCACATTGTTCGCCTTTGTTGCATAAAACAGGGGGATTTCATTTACTCTGATGGACAAAGAGGCAGAGATTTGATATGTTCTTGACTGATGCCAGGTTTATGACCATTTAGTTGCCAAAAATAAATACATACATATATACTAGTTAGGTTTTTTAGGTTTTTTTTTTTTTTCTTAATCAGGAGAAGGAACCACAGCTGTATTGCTGGTACAGCTATAATAGTTTGCAAATGTATTTATAACATCACTTATTCACATTGCACAGTATCATTTTCTTGTTATTACACACCCATAACTATAATGATGTTAGAATAACTGATTACAATGTCATGTTTCTGTGTGTTTGTGTAAAAACAACCTTTTAGTCTGACAAAGGAATATCTCATCCAGCACTTCATCCCAGCCCTTCCTGTTTTGGAGCCGGAATTTAAGGTGATTCCACCAGTGGACTATGTTCCCCGGGGCAGACCGTGAAAGAGGCGGAGCCATGGTCTTGAGGGGGGTCGTCTGATTTCAGTGACTGACAGGATGACAATACAGAGCATGATTCAGAAGAACTACTGAAACATGACACTTGTTTCAGATGGGTAAGAAATTAAATTATTTTAATATCAAATCCTAACGCTTATTAGTTTAGTTAAGCATCTTTAACCATTAGCTAAATTTAAAAAAATAAAGCAGGTGTGCAAACCTGATCTCTTGAAAAACTGTACAAGCTCAAACAAGCAAGGGCAATGCGCTTAGAATTGCTTGAGTTCATACAAATGGAGTCATGAGAAAAAGTACAAACACTAACTCCATCCCTAACCTTAAACTTTGTAACTTTTCATACAAGCTGAGTTGTGCAAATGATTTAGATTTGGAAGTGTGATGCCCTGTTGTAATTTGCAAGTAAAACATTTTAATTGGTTTCATGCCTTCTTTAGTACTTGTAAAATATCTGTGCATTTGGTAGATAATTAAACATTCATAGGCTAAAGACAAAATCCAAAGATTTTTTTTAACATTCAAGGTATGCTGGAAGAAAGTAATATAAATACAGAAATAAAACAAATTTCTGCAATATATATATATATATATATATATATATATATATATATATATATATATATATATATATATATATATATATATATTTCAGAAATTTGTTTTATTTCTGTATATATATATATATATGTCATGTTAAACCATATATCATTAATCATAATCAGAAAATCATTTAAGAACAATATTAAAACAATACATGGAAAATGCCTAACATTACTTTATAAGTAAATAAAGTAAGTAAAAAAATTATTAAAAAGTAAATACAATTAATATCACTTACCGTCTGGAAAGTTTAAAATTCCACCAAATGACCACTTTTAAAATGAAGAAGAACTCTGATAAAGTCCACGATTTCCTGTGACAATACACAATGTGTGTCACCTGTATTTATATGGGAGGCTGTGCTTTAGGTCCAGAGGAGGAGTGACAGAGGAGTAGAGGAAAAAGATAGAGAAAGGTGAGGGTGTGAGACTAAAGATGAGAAAAACAGCATGAGATTTACAGGTCATTAAGGGGAGGGCAGGTTGGGGAAATTTCTAAACTAGGCCCTGGAATGTGCCATCATTTTGTCACAACCGAGTCGTCACCACTGAAACTTGATTGGTCACTACCATAGATTTGCTAAAGTGGCTTAGTTCAAACCTCACAGAATCCTTGTGAACTCATTTAAAAACCTCTGATGACTACGGAGATAAACGTCCTGAGGAAAGTTTAGCTTTAGCAGCCGAGGCGACTTTCTTTCAGGTTCACGTTTCTTGTGTTTTCTGGGCAGACCTCGTGCGGAGCCCACAAGTCCGGGTGATGTTTAATAATAGTTTTAAACTATTAAATTCTAAAACATGCCTGTTTTAACCAGGGAAAACTCGAAGATACTTCAGGGCAGTGTAGCGTATCCTGTCGTGCTCAGGCCCGGGTGAGGGGTTTGACCCTGGATTCCAGCTGTCCGGCTGTAAATGACACACCACACAGGTTTCACATTGTTTTGCACCACGAATTACAGTAACCTAATCACTGTTTATGTTTCCTGCACTTGTTTACGCCCAAAAGTGTGAATTAGTCTTGAAAACCGTTTGTGTTTTAGAGCTGTCGCTTAGTCTAACATGCCAAACAGCATTAACATGTAGCTATTAAGTAAGAATAACAAGGAGCAACTTATTTATTCTGTTCATTATTGTGTTCAGATTAAAAATCCCGACCAGGTTTCCAGTTACAACAACAATTTACTACCATTAGTAGGCATATATAATCTTTACACCTTAATAAATAATTTATGGTACATAATTGTACATTAAGGACAACCTATGTACATTTAAAGCTTTACTCTAAAAGCTAATTAAGGTAAAAGATACATAGTAAAGTTACAAACCATGTACCCTTATGGTGCCACCCCAGTGATAAGGAGACATACAGTTTGGTACCTTTATTTCTGAGCGTGCATGGCATTGCGATAGAAATGAATATGGCAGACATGGGAGGAGGAACTTGGAGCAGAAATCACTCTTGCAGTGTGGCTTTATCTTTCTCAAACTAAACAACATAAGTTATATCCATATATTTCTTCACTATGTGTAAAATGTTCAACAGACATAGGGACAGTATGCTATGATGGCATGCCATAATTTTCATACATGCTACAGTTTAAAATGATTGGAAACTTATTTGGACCCTTTAATAATTTTACAGTAGCTTTTAAGGATATCAGTGAAGAACCCAAACATAGTAATAAAAATATCTGAACCAGCAGCCATTTCCCCTGAGTATGGTATTGGATAGAAAAATGATTTTATAAAACTAGAAATCAGAAACAGTCCCTACATTTGAGATCAGAGCATTGATGAATGTATTACATCTAGAACAAATCTGCTACATAAGCTCCAAAAAAGAGGAAACATTTTACAATTTGGGAGTCATTTATTAATCTGGTGGACTGAAATACTGTAAAGTTATGTGTCACTATTTATGTTGTATTGTCCTGCTGTACACCTAACCCTGTACAATGGATCTTCGCATCTCTTTCCTTCTGTATTTTTCTTGATTTATTTTTGTAACCACAAACTGTTGAAAAAAAAAAAAAAAACGTTTTAAAAATATCTGACCAGATCTCAGATCTCGGGCATTTGCTTTACTGTAGTAAGTCTACAGTGTATATATAGGCTAAATGCACATGCCTTTATCTGTGAAATATGAAACAGTGTAGTCAGCAGTTCTGATATTTTCAGACTAGTTAGATGTTATTGTAGTTAGCCTTAAATGTCAAGATCTGTTCTCAAAAATTATACAGGCTACAAAAGATTTATATTGGCCAATACAGGTGTTAATAGGGTGCTTTTTAAAATCATCAATAGAAGACTTGTTGAGGAACAAGAAAGAAAACAAGCCTTAGTTCTAATTATATGTTTAGGCCACTAAGAAAAGTTTTGTTGCTATTTGAAGAAAGGGATCTGGGAGGATGACCCAAAGATAATGTCTACAGTCGGAGCCTACATCATGTAGCTTTAATGTCCACATGCAACAAAAAGTGTCCTTGTCTGTTAGTCAGTTATCAGCTTAAATGATTTGTGTTTGTTGATCCATGAAGGGAGAGATAGACGGCAGGGACGAACGGGCAAATGATGAGTAATAGCGGTCAGCCAACTGCTTTTTAAAGGATGAGTGAATGTCTTAAGAAGGCACTGTGCAACACTATCTTTAGTACAGGCACTGAATCCAGGTCGACTAGGTGTTTACTAAGGCCTAATGACGTTTCAGACTAATGTTTTTTTGTGTCCTGCAACACTGCGTGTCCCCTGTATCATTATGGGGCTTTGGTAAAGGGTGGCCTTTTCACCTTGTTTTTATAACCTCTTCATCTGCGTGGTGCTCATGTTTTGAGAGGTTGCACAAAATGAAGCAGAATACAATTTAAACAAAAAGCTGATGAAGTAGCTGAAAGTGACGGAACTGCTGCAAGGCTAGGTTTTTACCAACTAATCAGAAACATGTGTAATTATATGATATTACAGTCTGTACTAGTGACCTGAAGGTTGTGAGTTCAAATCCCAGGACTGCTGAAGAGCTACTGTTGGGCCATTTAGCAAAGTTAATCCTCAATAACTGCTCAACCATTTGCTGGGATTGGATTCTGCTTTGGAAGATTTATAACATTTAGAGGTCATTGCAGAGTAAGGGTGGTATGGTGACTTAGTGGTTAGCACATTTGCCTTGCACCTCCGGGCTTGGAGGTTTGATTCCTGCCTCCACCCTGTGTGCATGGAGTTTGCATGTTCTCCCCTTGCTTCAGGGGTTTCCTCTTGGTACCCTGGTTTCCTTCCCCAGTCCAAAGACATGCGTTGTAGGCTGATTGGCATTTCCAAATTGTCCATAGTGTGTGATTATGCCCTGTGATGGGTTGGCACCACCTCCAGGGTGTCCCTTACCTTGAGCCCCGAGTCCCCTGGGATAAACTCCAGACTCCCCTCAACCCTGTGTAGGATAAGCGGCACAGAAATGGATGGATGGATGCAGAGCAAAGGTGTCATGTCAACACCAGAATCGGCATCAAACTACAACTCCCAGACGACAGAGTGGCCTATATGCATGGCCACCAAGGACTACAACACCCAATCATCACAAGTCTCTCACATTCACGCTTACCCAAAGTCTGATTGCACTACACCTGGTCTCAATTATACACTATCACAACCATACTATTAAGGACTCTCAGTTCACACATTAATTGCAAAGTTTCAGTGTTCAGTGTTCTCATACCTGTCGATACCAAGCCTTTGTATTTTGCCACATTGCTATTCTGGTTTTGATCCTTGTTCTGGTTTTCTGGTTTTTGATTCTTGCCTCGCCTCATTTGTGTTGTTTACATTTTTTTTAATTAAGTATTGCATATAATTAAATTATGATGATCACTAAATCCAAGTTAGATTTAGTATTTAGCAATAGAACACTACTAACTTATAATTTAGTACTATAATCACTATCCAACATGGGCTCAGGCTTGCAAGTTCATGAGACTCAATTCATATAAAAGATCAGAAAGATTATGGTCAGTGTTAGGGGGCAAGTAAGGGTCCTACGTTCATGACTCCATTCATATAAAATCCAACAATAGTGCTCTCAGTCATTCAAATTCTTTAAAATTTTGCACAAGATTAGATTCAGATATCTGCTGATTAAATCACATAGCTACATCTATATCTGACTTCCTGTCAGCTCAGACAAGTCTGGTCATTCTCTTCTGATCTCTCTCATCAACAAGGTGTTTCAGCCTGCAGACCCTCTGCACACAGGATGTTTTTTGTTTTTCAAACCAATCTCTGTAAACTCTAGAGACTGTTTGAAATTCCCAGGAGATCAGCGGTTTCTGAAATACTCTGGCACAACCATGCCACAATTACTGAATATGCAGCTGTACAGGTACATAAAGTGGACAGTGTATATAAAGTAAGTAATAATTACTTTACTACATAATACTAACCAAGGCTCAATATATAGATATAATTGTGCTGCCTATAAGAAGTATCAATTATGTAATAATAATTAAATGAAAACTGTACATGCCATTAATATTTTACATTAATAGTATCTGACATAGATAAATAATAAGGAATATTCCAGCATTGACCTAGATATACATTTATAGGGCATAAATTAATATAAATGATCTTTTTTGCAGCCTTGTAGCACATAGTGGCAAAATAAATACATTTCAAATTGCTGTTTGTGTTTTTCACCCGTATAGTAGATTAAGATCTTATGCTGTATACAGATCAGATCTCTCAATCTAGAGCTGACTAAGACTGAAGAGGAGCTATCTGCTGACCAGCAGTGTTTTATGGGAACAGGACAGTACATGACAGTAGCAAGAATGTTGGATTATGAGAAGGCCTGTACCTGGTGGCTAGTAAATAAAGCATAAATAATTAAAGGTTTGTTGCTATTTTTAAATTTTCATATAGTGAGTTCAACAAACTGGGATTTTTTTTTTTTTTTTTTTTTTTTTTTTTTTGGAATTTCATATGAATGCATATTTTTATTTCCAGTATACTACAGGCAGATTTTGAGTTAGGTCAGCTAAAATATTTACATAAAGAAGGAGGAGATAATCTTTTATAAACCGAAGAGGAATAGCATATATATATATATATATATATATATATATATATATATATATATATATATATATATATATATATATATATATATATATATATATATATATATATATATATATATAAGGTATATAATATATACATTTATATATACATACATACATTTATTTATACCATTGTTTTATATAAAACATTATTTTATTTATTTATTCAATTATTATTATTATTATTATTTTATTTATTTATTTATTTATTTTTACAAATTACAATAGTGTAATATTGGTGAACAGTAACAAACTTAGGTGCTCCTGTGAAAACAATCTCTCTCTCTCTCTCTCACACACACACACACACACACACACACACACACACACACACACACACACACACACACGAGACACAAGTGTTCACAAAAAGCATTTTCCCCTTTTCTTTCATTGAACTAAAAGTCCCATGAACTAAAAAAATACATGTTGGCTTGTTTGACATGTACAATGTTACAGTGTGATGTTACATGTAGAATAAAGCAAGTGAATAAAGCAGGTTGTGACTTCAGTAATATACAAATATGGGGTGATTTGGACAGAGAATTGGCTCTGGGAGCTCACCCTAATGATCATATGCTTCTAGTACAATTGAAAATGTGTCTCCATTAAAAGGGCCTGGGACGTGTTTGTGGTTTGGGTGAGCTCTGGGACACACAGCTATATATTCTGAGACAACAAAGCTTAATGCTCTTTAATGCATTCATGATACTTACTTAAAATGTGCTGAGAAGCCTTAACTATCTGAAGCGCTAATGAGGAACCCTTTTTAGAAGAGTGTCACTTAGACTGTTTGAGCTTTTTAGGACAGTACTGGTGTACAGACATAAATTAAAGGATTAATATGAGCTCTAGAAGGAAAATTCTCTCAGTTTACTAACTTGCAGAAATCCTATTTGAACTAATCTCCTATGGTTCTGTAGGCCTTTGCATACAGTATATGATAAAAGAATTATGTTAGTGGAAGAGCTACCTGTAAATTATAGTCACTGTGTCATCACAAAATATTCTGCATCAACAGTTATTATTTTTTTTCTGGCACCCTGCATCAAGTTATGCTTCTGCTGAACTGATGAGTGTGCACTTTACATCAGTAAGCTAAGGGTCATCGACTTGGACCTTGTGGATTTGTGGACCTCAACCATGAGCACAAGGGTTTGAATCTGAAACTCTGCATCAGTGACTCTTTAGGGCACATATTCATCCATATCTAGGTATATTATTTACATCTGGACCAGCATACATTGCATGCAACTGATATATATTTATCAGTTGCATGCAATAAATGCTGGTCAGTATAAAAGTCTGAGATATCTTTTTCATTTAAAATTGGAAATAAACAGAAGGTTTTTTTTTTTTTTGTTTTTTTAAAAAAAAATAATTTTTAAATATTTAAAACAAAGAAAGTAAATGTTCAATATCTTGAATATTTAATATTCAAGATTATGCACTATTTCTTGGTCCCTACATAATTGTGAGCAAATTTATGATTATGTTAATGTTAACTATTAATGTTATGATATTAATTCCATGTTAACTGCTTCATACAAAAGGTCAGATTTTCCTCATGCCTAATCTCTTCTATTGAAGCATGTGTTCACTCTGATGGATTTGATCTAAAATGGATCTTAAGATTTTGCACAAACCTGTGGAGTCCATGCCCGCTCGAGGTCACACTGTCATTAAAGCAAAAATGGGACGTACCAAATACTAAGAAACTCTGAAATTCATGTAAATATTTAAAATAGAGTCTCCTTTTCACTCAGTTTGTTGTCAATAATATAGAAGCATTTTCACTAGTGCTCTCAGACCTTTGGACCCTACTGCATATATTTATGTGGATAGCTGCATGCAAAATATGCTGGTCCAGATGTAAATAATCTGAAGAAATAAAGAAATTACTCTAGGAAAGTTTTTATACAACACCAATTCCAAAAGGGACACTGTGTAAAACAGAATGCAATGATTTGCAAATCTCATAAACCCATATTTTATTCACAATAGAACATAGAAAACATATCAAATGTTTAAGCTGAGGAAATGTACTATTTTAAGAAAAAAACAAGGTAATTTTGAATTTGATGGCCGCAACACATCTCAGAAAAGTTGTGATGGGGCAACAAAAGGCTGGAAAAGTAAGTGTTACTAAATAGGAACAGCTGGAGGAACATTTTGCAACTAATTAGTTTAATTGGCAACAGGTCAGTAACATGATTGGGTATAAAAAGTGTATCTTAGAGAGGCAGAGTCTCTCAGAAGTAAAGATGGGATGGAATCTGGATGTTGCTCTAAAACCTGTATATACAGTGGGTATTGAAAAGAATCACCCCCCTTTAAAATAATCACATTTTGTTGCTTTTCAGCCTGAAATGAAGACGGACACAGTTTTTGTTTTATGCTGTATTTACTCAGTGCAACTTATAACATCCAAGTGAAAGATATAACACCAACATGTCAGAAAAAAACAAAAAAAACAAACAAAAAACAAAAAAACAAAAAACAGAATCACTGAGTTGGAAAAAGGATCACCCCGTTGCTTTATTTTTTAAATTTAATTACAGCCTTTAGTCTGTTGGGATATGTCTCTACTAACTTTGCACATCTAGACTTTGCAACATTTGCCCACTCTTCTTTGCATAACTGCTCAAGTTAAGATAAATTTGATGGTGACTGTTTGTGGACTGCAGTCTTCAAGTCATTAAACAGATTTTCAATGGGGGTTAAGTCTGGGTTCTGACTAGGCCATGCAAGGACATTCACCTTTTTCTCCTTCAACCACTGTGTGGCCAGTTTTGCTGTGTACTTTGGGTCATTGTCATGTTGTAAGGTAAACCTTCTTCCCATTGACAACTTTCTGGCAGAGGGCAGCAGATTTTCTTCAAGAATTTGACGGTATTTTGTCCCATCCATTTTCCTTCTTGACAAGTGCTCCAGTCCCTGCTGCAGAGAAACACCCCCATAACAGGATATTACCACCTCCATGCTTTACTGTAGGAATGGTGTTATTTGGATGGTGAGCTGTATTGGATTTCCACCAGACATATCGTTTGGTGTTGAGGCCAAATAATTCAATTTTAGTCTCATCTGACCATAACACCTTTTCCATGTGGCCTCAGAATGTTCAAGGTGCGTTCATGTGGCCTTTCTTGAGGAGTGGGTTTTTTCTTGCAACAATTTTTTTTCTTTGTGATATTGTTGTCACATGCACACAATGACCACTCTTTGTCATAAATTCCTGCAACTGCTTCAGAGTTGCTGTAGGCCTCTTGGTAGCCTCTCTGACCAGTTTCCTCCTGGCTCTTTCATCCAGTTTGGAGTGACGTCCTGATCCAGGGAGGGTCTGTGTTGTACCAAATACCTTCCATTTCTTAATAATAGATTTCACTGTGCTTCTAGGCATTGATAAATCCTTTGAATTTTTTTGTACCCATCTCCTGACTTGCCTGTCCACAACTTTATCCCGGAGATCTTTTGACAGTGCCTTTCCACCCATAGTTGATTGTTTGCTTCAGATGCACTACAAAATGCTTCAGGAAAGCTCTTTTCATGCTGAGCTAATAAAAATGACCACAGCTGATCACAGTTGAAAGTCAAATGACTTTGTGTGCCATTGAGAAGGTGATTAGCTACACCTGATTGAGTTTACAAGTAATTTTTAGGAAGGGTGTGATCCTTTTTACAACTCAGTGATTCTGTTTTTTTTTATTAAAAAAAATAAAAAATTCTGCCATGGTGTTATATCTTTCACTTGGATGTTATAAGTTGCACTGAGCAAATACAGCTGGATAAAACAAAACTGTGTCCGTTTTCATTTCAGGCAGAAAAGCAACAAAATGTGATTATTTTAAAGGGGGGGTGATTCTTTTCTATACCCACTGTACCTTTCAGCATTGATGGTACCTTTCCAGATGTGCAAGCTGCCCATTCCATAGGCACTAATGCTCCCCCATACCATCAGAGATGCAGGATTTTGAACTGAGGGCTGATAAAAAGCTGGATGGTCCCTATCCTCTTTAGTCCAGAGTAAGGGTGGTAATAAATCTTCCAGAAAGCAAACCAGAGACTATTTTTGTTGAGAAAGTTCCGAGAATTTGATGTCAGCAGGAGTACTTTCTCCTCTTTAGCGGTGGTAGTTCAGTGGTTAAGAAGTTGGGCTACTGATCGGAAGGTCGTGAGTTAAAATCCCAGCACCACCAAGCTGCCACTGTTGGGCACTTGAGCAAGGCCCTTAATCCTCAACTGCTCCCCGGGCGCCACAGCAAAAATGGCTGCCCACTGCTCTGGGTGTGTTCACGGTTTGTAGTGAGTGTGTGTTCACTATTCACAACTCCTAATGTGTGTGCACTAACTTGGATGGGTTAAATGCAGAGGACAAATTCCAAGTATGGGTTACCATACATTGGCCTTCACGTCACTTTCACTTTCACTTTTCACTTTAGTTTAAAGGACGTGGCATCCATGGTTTCCAAAACGAATTTCAAATTTTGATTCATCTGACCACAGAACAGTTTTCCACTTTGCCTCAGTCCATTTTAAATGATCTTTGGCCCAGAGAAGATAGCAGTGTTTCTGGATCATGTTCACATATGGCTTCTTCTTTGCATGACAGAGCTTTAACCAGCATTTGTGGATGCCTGATGAACTGTGTTCACAGTCAATGAGTACTGGAGGTGTTTCTGAGCCCATGCAGTGATATCCATTACAGAATCATGCCTGTTTTTAATGCAGTGCCGTCTGAGGGCCCAAAGGTCACGGGCATGCAATATTGATTTTCACCCTTGTCCCTTGCGTACAGAGATTTCTTCAGATTCATGGAATCGTTTGATGATATTATGTACTGTAGATGATGAGATAGTCTTCACAATTTTACGTTGAGGAACATTATTCTGAAATTGTTCCACAAATTGTAGGTGCAGTTTTTCACAGATTGGTGAACCTCTGCCCATCTTTACTTCTGAAAGACTCTGCCTCTCTAAGATACTCTTTTTAAACCCAATCATGTTACTGACCTGTTGCCAATTAACCTCTGTTTCTTTTTAGTAACACTTACTTTTCCAGCCTATTGTTGCCCCCGTCCCAACTTTTTTGAGATGTGTTGCGGCCATCAAATTCAAAATTACCTTATTTTTTCTGTAAAATGGTACATTTCCTCAGTTTAAACATTTGATATGTTTTCTGTGTTTTATTGTGAATAACATATGGGTTTATGAGATTTGCAAATCATTGCATTCTATTTTTATTTACATTTTTACACAGTCACACAACTTTTTTGAAATTGGATTGTATATAAAGTCTAATGAACAATCATGCCTTGAAAAAAAACATCTATAGATGTTTCCTCTCTATAAGCTTGAATGTCACTACAAAATGCACAGTAAATTCCAGTAGCCAGCACTGGTAGCAAGTTGACACACAGCATTGTACAAGGGAGCAATAAAATGACAGATGGAATAGTGTTAGTAGATGAACGTGGTACCCATATGCAAAGCTGTATCTTATGTATTATAATGAATTTGGTTCCATTTCAATCGTTCTAATTAATAAATTAAATAAAACAAGCTAAACCATTACTACCACTCTCCACTGAAATAATTTCATGTGTGCTACAGCAAACCTATTGCAGAGAGGTAAATAAGTGCACTTGTTCTAAACCTTTCACGTAACATAAGTTACGTTACAAGAAACATGAATCATGAATTAACTTCTAATATCTATTCATGAATTGCACACTTCAGTGTAATGCAGAAGCTTGCACTCTACTCAGCTTAATACACAATACTCAAGGACAATACACTTGATAATCTGTCTATTGTGGCCTTGATCTGGCTCCATTGATCTGGCTGAAATTGTTCATGAATTCTATCATGAAGTGACCAAGTGACAAATGATGATATAGTGTCTGTGAACGCCAGTTGTTTAAGTGAACATGATTTGTTTAAGGACTAATATAGCTGACACTGAAACCTTATATTTTACTGCGAGTGTAAAAAATTACAAATATCAGTGTACAACATGAGTGAACAAATAAGGGCCTTCTTGTAATATATTGTTGCAAAAATATACCTATGTATGTAATGTACCTCAGTTTACACTATAGCAGCCTGTTGTTAGCAATATGATTGCAGGCAAATCACTGTAAAAATACCATACTTTTTCAATTCCCTAATACCATCAAGCTATAATATTGAATTTAGCACATATCAGATGCTTCCTGCATTCCTTTCTACAAGTGTAAGTTACCCACATATGACATTAGTGCTAACAGTGCCCGAATCTGACCATCATGCACATAAAATGAATGACCCAGCAGTACAAGCCTTCATTGCTTAGAGGTTCACTGGGACAAAAAAAGTTAACAAAAGGACAAATGCATAGCGTTCGCTTTTTTGTAGTTAGTACAGGCATTTCTTTGTGTGTAAAACTGGAGCCTGTAATGACCTGCACATGTAGTGTAGTATACTCAAAAAGCTCATCTGAATTTAGTCCTTAATACTGTCACATAACCATGGAGCAGATTTGATTGCAATCTAGGATCACACATGAAAGTGGTTTAAATTATATTTGAAAATAAACAAACAACATGTCTCGGAAAAAATCTGGATTTGGGCCACCTCAGCCTTTTAATCTGAACCTAACCTTTTGTAATGTAATGAATACAAAGATGAATACTTAATGCCTGATTAGGAATTGCAAAGTAGGCAAAACTAAAAGGGTTTTGGTATAGTGTTGAATGGTAGTGATGTGCTTTTTAAGAGGTACATAAATTACCTTAAACAGACATGAAAGTCTCAATTTGCATCCATATCTTAATTATGAAGAAAGTGAACAAATCTGCCTTTCTGATTGGTCCTTCAAATTAATGAGTGAGTCCAAAGCAACTGAATACTGAATACAATAATCATATAAGCTCTAGCATCTCAACTTCACTGCCCTGCACAGTTGAGTTCTAAGTGTTCTCTACTTCAAAACAAATGTGACTCAGCTTATGAAAGACTGATGAACAGCCTTATGCATATGAGAGGAATAGGTTTCCTTAATCATTAGAGATGAGAAGCCCTGGAATAAAGTGGAAACATTACTAACTGAATTAGTATTAGAATTACTAATTTGAATTGGTATTTAAATGAGCAACAATCTAGAGCCAATTGAAAGCGGCATAAATTAAATAAAACAGTCAGTCAAACAATGTCATCGACTGTCATTGCAGTTGACTGCAGTGGTAACTCCCTTTGTTTATGTTTTTTCAGACATTAGCTTACAGCTGTTTTTTTGTGATCTGCATTAATGGAGAATTGATGTTTGGGTGTGTGTGGGAGTGTTGGAGAAACAAGGCAGACAGGAATATGGACGGATAAACAATGGAACCAAAGGAGAGAGGAATATGAGCACCTAAACAAGCATGACAAGGAAGAGAGAAAATTGGGGGGTAAACAAGAGAGATACTGACAGATTGATGAGCAAATAAATATTGTAAAACAATATATTATCATGCCATAACACTTAGTCCTTTGACTCTCCCTGTGTTGCAGGGCTTGGGCTGCTGTGTAGGCTGGACTGAACATCTGTGTATTATAGTGTCCACAAGAAAGGAGGGCAAAGTCCTCTACACCTCCACCTGTCCCTGAGTGAGATGAGTCCTGAGCTGCTGTGCTGCATTCACAATCTTCCGTTGATGACCCAACAGGTTCACTCCCAACGCCTGCACATCCCTGAAACACATGGACAGAAAGAGACAGAGAGAGAGGTCATTATTGGCACTCAAGGCCGTGTTATCCCAATGGGCATCATGGGCTGCAGCCCAGGGTCCCGAACAGTAAGGGGCCCCAAAGAGGATTCTCTTTTGCATTTTAAAATTACACACACAAGTCACGACAGAAAGTACATACAGGATAATATCACCTCAACAACATGCCACACGAAAATGTCAGAAAATATGACAGTGGCGCTAAAAAGAGAAAAGAGCAGCAACAGAAAAATCAAAGAAATCAAGAAACTCTAACCAAAATACCTAAGCTTATGACTTTCTTTAAAAAAAAAATTCAGAAGAACTCCTAGATGTTGATAGTGCTGACACAATAAATGACAGTGAGGCTAATTATACTACATACATCAATTATAGCATCAGCCATGGCTGCGGGGCTTTCCGGGTCTATCGAGATGACCTCGCCCACTTTAGGTAGGCCGAATATAACCCCTCCTTCGGCCAACACTTCGGAATCAGGTGGTTCAAAATTGGGGCTTATAAAAAATAGACTGAGGACATTAATGCATGAACAAAGGCTGAACTGTTTGACAGTGATGTCAAGTTAGTACGACATTCTGTGTAAAACTTGATTTTAAGGATTTAATCGAGGAATTCTCTTTGAAGAAGAGCAGGAAGAAGCCCTTTTAGTGGTGAGTGAGATTTAATTAATTTTATTTGCTGGGCTGTTTCTGATTTGTAAAATTATTACTCAATACCATTGTTTAATTTATGTGGATTATTTTTAGCCTATATGGGTCAATGACATGTGCTCTGTATTTCACTTTATTTTTATTTGATCAACAAATTTAATGTAAGTGTTTACTATGCACTCCTTGTTTGAGCATTTAGGCATATTTGTTGTTTGGCGAGTATGACGTGCCTTTAGTCTTATGTTTCTTTGATTGCACATTTGATTTAACAGTTGATTGAATACAATCAACAACAATGGTCAGGTTTAGTTTATTCAGTACATAAACGGAATTATGTGTTTGAATAAAATCTGACATATATTGGCTTCTACAGTGTCTCAAATGCTGGTATGCACAATTTGTTTAGGTGCACCAACAAGGTCCAGTAAGTGCACACATTGTTTCAAAATATCAGCAACACTGCTGTGACTGATACACTCCTAGAACCACCACGCACACACACGCCACAATGCCAGCATCACTGCTGTGCAGAGAATGATCCACCATCAAAATAATATCCAGTCCCTGGTGGTCATGTGGTATCTGATAAAATGGCCAGTGAGAGAAGGCACAAGGTATGTGTATATGCATGAGAAATCATTAATGTGTTGTTAAAATTTGATTGGTATTCCATAACTTGCTGTTTGAAAATATGCATATTTGCCGGCACACTTCCTTCCCCACTGGCTTGAATTTTGTCCTGCAAATTGCCATTATGACATGAAATTGCTTTTATGAAAAAGAAAACTGATCATCGTTTTCTTTTTCTGTTCAGATTGAGCAAACAGAATTGTTAATAATGCTGGTCCCCATCACTGTGTGATGGTTTCAGCAGTGAGAGGTTGGCTATAGAATTGAGGATGATCAGCCCATTACAGAACTATAATGTATGTGGAAAATCCCATAACAGAATTATATATGGAAAATCTCTTTACTACTCAGAAACAAATGCTCCAATACTCATATTCGATACAATGTGATACTATGTGACGGAAGCCTGGTGTACATTGCCGTGCTATGGAAGAGATGACGTGAAATCTGTATGTATTGGACTGTATATGAAAATAAAGCAGACTGCAAACTGTGCTCTGCAAAAATATCAAGAGGAGGTACTACAGTATCTTTCTACAATACAACTAACCTGGTAAAACATCTTAAACATAAAACCCAGCATGACAAGTGCATCGCTAGCAGCACTCAACAGTAACAAGTGGTGCAGCAATCACTGGTTAGGCGAGAAAAGTTGTCTACAGATAAGCCTAGGTAAGTGAAAATAACAGCAGTTACACAGTATACTATTTTTGAAAATCAGACACTATTGGTCTTTAACAACAAGGGATTCTGAAGTGATGAAGATAATAAAACAAACTTTACTTACAGCTGTGCAGAAGTGTTTGCAAAGAGAAACACAGTAGCCTGCTCTCTACTGCAACCCTACTCTATCCAAGGTAACTAATGTAGCTAGTTAATGCACTTCATAGAAAATCAACTCACTAATGTTATAAAGAACAAGGCTCATAGCCTATGTACATCAACATATGCGAGCACGCCATGATGTAAACTGAGGAAACATAAACAGTTAAATAAAATATTTTATATATTCACACATATATAATAACATATGTCTGATATATTACATTATATTACACACACACACACACACATTTTAGATTTGTTTTCTAGCACAAAATTAAATGTTACAGAAAAATGTTTGTATGTCATTAAAGAAAGCAACATATTACGTAAGAGACCACTTTTCAGACAAAAAGCATAATGAAGGCTGCTGGGTTTTGCAGCAAGAAGCAAGTGCGAAAGTCCAGAAGAGACTTTTTTAAATGTGTATGTATATGTGTGTGTGTGTGTGTGTGTGTGTGTGTGTGTATATATATATATATATATATATATATATATATATATATATATATATATATATATATATATATATATATACCCATACAAGTTTACTGTAGCGAACAGCCGTGTATATAAAAAATTCTCACAAATTTACTGATAAGGGTGTCTAACAGTAGCTCTTGGTCATGAAGAACAAAAGTTCCCCTCAGTTGTTCAACTTCAGTGTTCTCATGTGATGTGATGTAACCCTGTTCACAGCATGTCTAGTAGCTGGAAGTCATAAGGACAGGACCTTTAGCCACTCATCCAAAGGACTCTGTCAACAACTGAGTGGTGGCACATTCTCTGGCAATTAAACCTTAGTGTGTGATTCACACCAATGTTACGAACTTCATTAAGGTCACAATAAATTCATTGTATCCTGGAGGTGTGAATGGCTGTGAAACTGCCAGGCGAAAGATGAAAGTTATCACAGCTTTGGACATAGCTGATAAATGGTGGCATAGGCCTCCCTCTCTATTCCAGTTTGACAAAGATGCCCTCCAAACTGTCTTGTCTATCCAAAATGTGCCATTGGTCATCCTTTTAAGTAGGTATACTGTGTGTCCTGACTGCCTGGAGTGTTCTGTCCTCAGGAATGCTTTGTCTTGTCAATTTACAAGTCTGTACATTCCCCTTGAGCTAGAATGCTGCACTGCATGCGATTTGTTGTGTATAAGACTTTTGAATGTAAAAGCTTCTGTTTGAGTGTTGGTCGGAATACACAGAAATATGATGTGGTGAAGTTAACACAGGGGATAACAGTGTTCTTCCATTTGCAATCTTCTTTCTTGACTTATTTGTCTGTATTCCTTTTGGACCTCCTGAACAACCTAGTCTGAGTAGCCATAAAACTCCTCTGAAATGTTTGCAGTGCTTGTTTTTGAGATTCATAATACCTTTACTCACACACGTTTACACCGCTGGACCCTAATAACTGTCATTATGCCAACATAGGTGTGCCTATGAATGATGAATGATGAGTGTTCAATTGCTTTGACTTTGATTCGTTCAAAACAACCTGTTTAACTGAAAACAAAACAAAAAAAAAAGACTTGTTGACTAGTTGTCTTTTTCATATTTAAGCTAAAAGTTAGTTAGTTAGTAACCTTTATTTAACCAGGATAAAACTCACTGAGATAAAATCTCTTTTACAAGAGTGACCTGGCCAAGAAGGCAGCAAAAGACTCAATTAAAGACACAATAACAGTTAACAGATTAAGAAAAAGAAAAAATTGCACAAGTGCCATAAATTCAACCAGTGAAGGGAGCAAAGTAAGTTTTAATGTTCCTGTAAGTTGTTCCACATTGCTGAGTCATTAAAATTAAAACCTTTTTTCCCAGCTAACATGAGGAACAACAAGTTGAATAATGTCCTTTGAGCGTTTTTTTTTTTTTTTTTACAGAGATGATGGATGATGAAAACTGATTAACATTGCTGTTTTTAGGCTATTTTATTAGTGCAGTTAAATGCTATTAAACTACAGCAAAGAATGCATCAATCCATACTTTACTACACGTAACAGCCAAATACAGACTACTAATCACAGTTCTAGCTTCAATGATTCTTAGGCTACACTCTTAACAACAAAGATAAACAAATCAATGCAATGAATGTGGAAAATAATACAACTGTGTATCATATTACACTATTTACAGATGCACCAATTCTTAAAATGCACTGGTATGGACAACCAGGTGGCTCAACTGAAACTGTTGATTCTGGAACTGAGGCTGCGCAGCGTGGAAGCTCATGTCCATCAAAAAGGGCCTTATAGTTGCATCATAAAACAAGTCTGGTTTGGATTTTGTCAGCTTCCATGTGCCACTCTACCCTAGCTAAGTGGGACTGAATAACTCTGTTTACTGTCTGACTAGTTAATGTATTAATCCACTAGCCCTTAATTCAGAGTAGTTAATAAAACCTTTACTATGTATGCTAAGTGTACTTACTCCATAGTGAGCAAGCTCACTCTCTCCAGGCTGTGCAGCTGTGCTCTCTCGAATTCATTCTTGTAGCGGTCCATCCTCAGCGCACTCAGCCACTCGCTTACTGTCGTCACTGTTGACAGATCTGTGGAGGTGGGGCTAAGCAGGGGTTGGGTGGGGCTTAAAAAGAACATGTTAAGAGGGATATAATGGGAGAGAATGCATTAGCTAGAATGAATCTGAATGAACGTGTTGTCTGAAGAATGTATGTAATATTTCTTTAACATATTTACATTGCATTTAAGAACATTTCACAATATTTTATCAAGAGTATGTTATTGCATTATAGGGGTGGGGGGTGGGGTGGGGGGTTGTGATGACAGCATTGACAGAAGGCAAAGTTTCTCTAATGTTTTGTGCATATCTTATGTGTAGTTAGCCCCCTTCCTTTTAGTGGCATAGGCATTTAGCTTCATGCACATGGATTTTTAAAGAGCTCTGCAGTAATAATTTGACTGCATGATATGAATAGGTTGCAAACATTAATATTTTCCGATTTTGTCATTACCAAGGTGGAGCCATAGGCTGAAGATGTTTTGGAATTCCGAGTGAAAAGCTGACACAGTTCCTTGTCAAGGACATATAAAAACTACTAAAGGAAAAGTCCTGATGGAAGATGTAGTTTGCAGTGCTTGTCGTACCGAGCATGCTCAGCCTTCAGGGATGCAGGGTGACGTATGAGACGGTCTAGAGAAGAGAGGATAGAGTTGAATCGGGGACGGTCCTGTCTATCAGCCTGCCAACACTGCAGCATCAGAGCGTGTAGAGCAGGGGGGCAACTGTTAGGAGCGGGAAGACGATACTGATCAACTACTGCCTTCATTACCTAGAGACAGAGAAACAGGGAAATAAATGAAATAAAGTGTAGGTTACTACTGGTGACAGCTGTCAGGTGTCATTTCCTCCCTTGTTCGTCAGTGTTTTGGTTTGGGGTTCATTGCATAATTGCAGTGAACCTGTAGGGATGACTTTATTGAGTGTGGGGCACACAAAATTTTTGTTAGTGGCAGGCTCTCATTTTAGACTAGATTAGACTATATTAGATTAGATTCAGCTTCACTGTTCTTGAGAAGAATACCAGTACAAAGCCAACGAAATTCAGTTAGCATCTAACCAGAAGTGCAAAATAGCAAGTAGTAGTCAGCCACATGCACATTTCTGTATGTGAATTATTTGTGCAGAGACGACATTGCACAGGAATGTAAACTTCCAACCACAATTGTTATAAAAATAACAATCACATGCCAGATGAATCATGTTACTTCAGTGGCATGCCATGTCTTTGGCTGGAGGCCTTTGGTGACATTATGTATCTCGTGTGCACTCCAAAAACACACACACACACACACACACACACACGCATACAGTTTTGAAACAGACTGAATCGCATAACAGCTCCATCATCAGAATGCTGTAGGCATACAGATTTATTCATGACTGCACATAGCTGATTTAATTAGAGGTGAAAAAACTGGAGGTTGGTTATTGTGTCTTGCACTGCACTACACAGGCATGATTAAAATAGCAAAATAGAAAAGCAATTATTGGAATGAACCCTCACACAAATCCACACATAAACAAACTCCTGCTAGATTTAGAGGCCCATTTTTGACTGTACTCATGCCTGGGGTATTAACTTATTGTTGCTTATCACATTTCTGCTCACTTTGGTTTTGGAACATCAAATTATGATTTGTACATTGAAAGTCTACCCAATATGCAATTATCTACCCATTAATGATTAATTCATTAACTATCATCAGACCAGGAATCAATGAACCATGAATAATTTTCCATTAATTCAGTTAGTCTGGTCCTTCAGCAAAGATCTAGAAGACCTTGACAGACACAAACACGTACACAAATCACAAGCCTTACTTCCTGGTTGCTCATGTCCCAATATGGCCGTTCTCCATATGACATCACCTCCCACATGAGGATCCCAAAGCTCCAGACATCACTAGCCGAACTGAACTTACGATGCTGGAAAGCCTCAGGAGCTGTCCACCTTATAGGTATTTTACAACCCTGAGAAAAAGGAAATAAAAGGAAATAACAAATGAAAATTTGGCAGTTCTGAGAAAATATAGGGTGCCAAATGTAAAAAGTTGAATACTGTTTATTTATTAATTAATTTTTTAATTTTATTAAATTAATTAATTAATTAATTTTTTAAACATTTGAGGCCATTCTGGTACATATACGTAGATAGTGACTCATCAAATAACAGTTTTAAGTTTCTGAGTAAATTTAAAACATAAATCTAAATGTAAAATAAAACTAAAATTTAAAGATAAACATTAAAAGTAAAAAGCTAAAAAAAAGTTTAAAATAAATCAAAATGTTAAATATAATTATTTAATATAATTGTTAAAAATAAATGTTAATCTAAATGTTCATACAAAATGTTACATCTAAATGTTAAATCTAAATGTTCAAAATATACAAATGGTAACTCCTGAAATTAGTCTCCACTATGAAATACCAAATACAGTATACAGAAGTAGAGAAGTAGATACACAGCACATTAGCGGTACCTAAGCTGGTTACCTGAGTAGCTAGTGCTAGAGGTGCTACCTACTTTTACATTTACCTACCTCTGTATTTATGTACATCAGTAATTTCACAGCAGAGACTAATTTCAGGATTTACTGGTTGTAATGATGACAATGCATTCCCAAATGAGCATCCTAATGAGTATCCTGCATTAAGTCAGAGAGCGTGTGCACGCTAATGTGAACGTTCACCAAAATGAGCAAAAAGAAAAAAAAAATTGACAATGAAATTCATGTTTTCCAGTCAAGATGGGAAACAGATTATCTTTTTACCAAGTTCAAGGGGGCACCCATGTGTTTGGTTTGTTTGGAAACAAAATCTGTAATGAAAGTCTGTAATGAAAGTCTGTAATGATTTTAATTTAAATTGCCATTACACCACTGCTCACAAAGAGAAGTATGAATGATACACTGGTGATGACAGAGTTGCTCTCATCTCAGATTTAAAAGGTAAAATACATCGTCAGCAAAACATTTTTGCCAAATGCATGACCGTGCAAGAATCATCACTAGTTAATGATCATCAATAGTGGGAATGTTGTCTGAACTGATTGGTAAATGCATGTGGTCTCGTAGGGACATTTATGCACTGAATTGTTACTGTAGGTTCTTATATTCAGCATTATTATTCATGGTAATATGTGGATTTTGGTAATAACATTTGGAATAACAATTTTTTGAATAAGCACTTTTGAACTGTTCTCTGAGGTTGGGTTGAGAATGAGAATACTAATCAAAAATAGGACCTTTGTACATTTGTTTGTTGCAAATTTACAGTTTACATTCGCTTTGCTGGGGTAATATTGGTTGTCAATTGCCAACGAAGTTGCCCATTTAAATTAGCATAATTGCACAAGTTTTATAGTAAAAATATAGTAAAATCTTTAAAAACGCATTGCATTAATTGTAGATTGATTTCCCTCAATAAAGAGGAAATTGAGTAAGATGGTGTAAAATGTGTGAGTGTGGATTAGTAATCTGGCAATTTGGTATAAAGGGAAAAAAATGCTGGCCCTCGTCATTATCAAAGTTGCCCATCCCTGGTCTAAACTGTCTTCATTTAAATTTTCCTTTTGCCATAGCATATATTCGCAGAAATGGATTTGATTTAATTCTGATTATTCGCTTTAAAACAAAATCTTGGTGGCTGTGGACTGTTATTAAATCAGCCCTCAACCATGTTCCAAAACTATCACACTGTGGTGTAAAACTGGCAGCCCTACTGGTGCTGTGTCTTCCCAATGACACTCCGAGGGGGCGAGGGCAATTAACATATGAACGAATCATTCAACTTATACATTTAACATTTATATTTAACATTTATATTTATTTTTAACATTTAGATTTATTTTAACATATCCATTTAACATTTACATTTAATATTTATGTTTATATTTACTACTTACACTGAAACAGTTATTTGACATGAATCACTATCTAAATGTATCAGAATGACTTCAAATGTTCACAAAAATTCAGAGAGAAAAGAGTATTCAACATTTTACATTTGGCACCCCATAGGAAAAACCCTAAAACTTATTAATATAAATACAGATGTATGACTAAACAAATTTCCTTTTCACCAATCCCAAAGTGATTGAAACATTTATAGCAGTATGACTCAGCTCAGTTTCCCAGAACACACCAGTGATGCAGTGTAGGTGGGCATATTGTGGTCCAGGTCCTTCATGAGCCGTGACAGACCAAAGTCTGAGACCTTACAAACCAGGTTTGAGTTCACCAGAATGTTTCGAGCTGCGAGGTCACGATGCACAAAGTTCCTCTCAGAAAGGTAACACATTCCTGCTCCGATGCCTCTCACCATACCCACCAGCTGCAACACACTGAACTGATCTTCATTTTCCTGGAACATGGGAGCAAGAGAAATAATGAACACAAAGACATCACGTACTTTTGGATTTCAAGGAAATAAAAATCAGATGAAGAAAACGGACTCACAAGCTCTTGCCCATAAGTATCCATAGATTTTAGAATCTACTGTGTTAATAAGATATATGGTATAGTTTTTCCTCTCTCTCACCCTGAGGAAGGCATCCAGGGGGCCATTCTCCATAAACTCCATAATGATGCGCTCAGGAGGAGTGTGTGTGATCACACCCTCAAGCTTCAGCACATTGGGGTGATCGAATTGGCCCAGGACCCCAGCCTCGCTGAGGAACATTCCTCTCTCACGGTCTGTTACGCCCCATCGCAAATTCTTCACCACTACCACCACTTCTCTACGGCCCAAAGGTCTGTATCTGCCCCTGGACACCTCACCAAACTGAGCTGAAGAGAGAGACACAGAGAGAAAGAAAGAGCGAGATGGAAAACTGAATTACAGTATAATATAGAATACAGTACAGCTAATATTACAATGACAATGCAGATATAAAACACAGAAAAAGAGAAGGAAAGACACTGGATTACCAGTATAAATACACTCACTGAGCACTTTATTAGGAACACTATAGTAATACAGGGTAGGGTCTCAAAACTTCAGTTCTTCGTGGCATGGATTCCACAAGATGTTGGAAACATCCCTTTGAGATTCTGGTCCATGTTGACATGATTGCATGACACAATTCCTGCAGATTTTTCAGGTGCACTTTCATGCAGAGAATCTCCCGTTCTACCACATCCCAAAGGTGTTCTATTGGAGATCAGCAGTTATAGAAATACTCAAACCAACCCATCCGGCACCAACAATCATGTCACGGTGAAAATCACTGAGATCACATTTCCTCCCCCCATTTTAATTGTTGATGTGAACATTTACCAATGCTACTGACCTGTATCTGCATGATTTTATGCATTGCACTGCTGCCACACGGTTGGCTGATTAGATAATTGCATGAATAAGTAGGTGTACAGGTGTTCCTAAAAAAGTATTCAGTGAGTGTATATGCCTATAGAATAATATCTGCTGAATAAAACAGATTTACTGGCATCTGACTTTCTTTTCATGACTCTCTCTCCACATTTGAATGTGTTCCTTCTCACAGTTTCTTAGAATTCATGATGTCCTTGTGCAAAAATCTTCCACATTTCCATCTTGTTCCTTGTTCCATTGTTGGCATTAATATTCACTCCCTCTTCCTATTACCACTGGACTTGTCCTCAGCAGGCCTTCTGGTTATCCGTGGCAGCTTCACATTTTCATTTTCCTACATAGTCTACAATATGTGTCGATGTTAGTCACTGTTAGTGCACATCCAATTACACACCAACTCTTCTTTTGTCTCTCTTTCATTCTCTGGATATTTTTGGGCAGGAGTGGACTGACCATTGGGAAGTTCGGGAATTTTCGGTAACCCTGGGATTATATAGCCTATATACAGATATTCAATAGGTCTTCTTAGCTGCAGCGACAAGGTTTAATTGTTTTACATATTAGCTTAACACAAACAATACAAATGAACAGATTGTGTTTTTTTTTTTTTTTAAATTAATGATTCGTTGTTCGAGAAACATGTTGTGTCAGTTCGAATTTGGTGTATCAAATTGGGGCTGCTTGACAGCAAATTCCCGAGCTGCTTTTTGTGGCCAGTCTGCCTCTGTTTTTGGGCAATACATGCATTTTAAATGTTTCTGTAAATGTTAACTCTGATTTTACTACATTTTCAAAAGCAAATGGTGACCTGTCCTGCTAGCCTATTCTACTTTTCTATTCTAAGAAATAGGAAAGAATATTCCTATTCTAAATTACAATTATTTTTGACTGTTCTTTCTTGGCAGTTCAGTCACCAAAACAGCTCTGTGGTGCTCCTAAAAAGCCTAAGAAACAATAAAAAAGGTCACCTAAAAAGCCAAAAATAAAAAAGCTGACCCAGTTTCTTGATGACACATCAATACTTTTTGCCTTTTTAGGAGGACCGTTCAATTCAATACCAGAAATTTGGAAATCAACATTAAATTCCATATCAAATCATATCAAAACACATTAAAACAGGATTTTTTTCCTCATTCTGATACCAAAGTGCTTTTGATAATTCAGTGCAACTGATATTACAAATTTTTCACATGCATTACTTTAACATTTACTTGAGGGTTTTTTTTTTTTTTAACCATTACACAAATATGACCCTATTAGGTCCGTAATGCAACACGGGTTAGCAACCAGGTAAACCCTCATCTGTCTACTCACCAGCACCAATAACTTCCTCAATCTTCAGGTGAGCAGGGTCAATTTCTCTGGCAAATTCTTTGACTGCCTCACTCGGATCCTCATAAGTGGAAGGATCCACATAATACTTTACCCCAGCTGAACAAAACACAGAAAACATGTTAATATTCCCAATGCCCAAAATAGCCGCTCATGATGTGACCCCTGGAGCACAAAACAAAATCAGCACAAGCACCATACAGATACAGCAGGAAACACTTTGAGAATGTGCACTCATCCTTAGAGTGCCAGACACACCTGTCAACCTGTCAAATATGAAAAATTACAGTGCAGCTGGAGAATTATTTACCAACTCAGAACATCGAATTAGAATACATAATTATGTATTTTCTTTGATCTGTTAATACATTTTTAAAATATGCATTTTACATTTACATAACCGTAAATACAGATGATGTAAAAACACTCATGATCCTGAGGGAATTGTGCTAAAAAGAAAATGCTTTCTATAAAGTATTCTACATTAGAGATAGAGGAAAAGAAAGTACTATGGTCATATTACTGTTGTTCACATTGGCCACACACACACACACACACACACACACACACACACACACACACACACACATACACTCACCTCGGTTGCTAATATATCTCTGAAGTCTGTCACTGTAATGGCTCTCTCTCCTTTTACTATTGAAGAAAGAATGCAGTAAAAAAAATCCTTTAGCATGAAATTGTGATTACCTATTACATTCATATCTCACTATTTAATCTGTGCAAGATTACTATTTATTAGTGCATCTGAATTGTTGTATACAGTATATTCAGTTAATATTAGAGTATATTCAATATTTATATACACTTACGTCCTAAAGACAAACACAATGACGACTGCAGCTACAACTAATAGAAATGCAGCTCCACCCATCACAGATCCGACCAGCAGAGGCAGGCGGCTCTGAATTTGCCTTGACCGCTCTTCTACAGTGACAAAATCAGCAATGAAGACAACTTAAGCTCATTATGCACACTGAAATATTTAATAAATCATGATATAAATGAACAAGCTGTAACTGTCCTCCATAGTGATAGATCACTGGTCAGTGATAGATGAAAGGTGCAAAGTTGGTGGAAGAGTATATAATCTGTACCCATAGCCAGAGTGCTGAAGTAAACCGAATTGCTGTAAGGGCCATAGCCTCTCTCATTGCGAGCTCGGATCTGGAAGGCGTAAATGGAGCCTGGGGTCAGAGCAGCCACGGTCACTGTGTTGGTCTCAGTGAACACACTGGTTGCACTGCTCTCATCAGAGCTCTGCAGGGGGAAAGATGGATTGGTTTTGTGCTCTTAGTGAAAGGAATTCAACACATCCTCTGCATCAAACTATTTAAAAAATAGCAAATATTAACGCAGAGTTACTTTATATTTGGAAAACTTAAAAAATTGAAAAAAATATACATATTAATTGTCATGTGCAAAAATTTGGACATCCTAGTCCAGTCAATACTTAGTAACACCCACTTTGATAGTTATCTCAGCATGCAAATGCTGTTTCTAGCCTGCTAGGAGTCTCTCTCTCTCTCTCTCTCTCTCTCTCTCTCTCTCTCTCTCTCTCTCTCTCTCTCTCTCTCTCTCTCTCTCTCTCTCTCTAACACACTCTTCCTTGCAGAATACTTCAAGTTCTGAGATATTCTTGGTCTGTCTTGCATCTGTAAGGTTCCCTTCTGATGACTCTTCCATAGACACTCCTGTATCAGCTTAATCACCCTGTAGATAATCACCCATACAGGCAGTTCCATCCGAGTGTTTTCTTAGTCATTTCAGTGATCTTGTCATTTCTTAATGACATTATTTACAGTGAAAAATGCAAGTTGGAAGGGCTTTGATACCTTTTTCTAGTCTTCCTTTGGTTTATAGGCATCAATTAGCTTGATTTTTCAGATCCTTAATCAGCTACTTAGAGGAGCCCAAGGTTACTGAGTGTTAGTACAAGCTTTGAAGAGTCAGAAAGCTTATTAAAGTCTGAAATTGTCATAGGCTGATAATTCCTAATGATGTCTTGATCTGCCTAAGTTCTGAGACTTTACAACTGGAAAGGCATCCATTTCCCCCTATTTTTAATTAATCAAATATAAAGTAACTCTGCTTTTAGATTTGCAGAAAAATGTCATTTATTAATATATATATATATATATATATATATATATATATATATATATATATATATATATATATATATATATATATATATATATATATATATATATATATATATATATATATATATATATATATACACACTGTCTGCTGCAGTGTTTACTTGTACATATCTATGGGGGACGATACATGGGAAAAGCTGCACAGTCCAATAATATTTTCCATTCACTTAGTTCCTTGAAATAAAGTCATGAAAAAAAAAAATCATTGCAGAAAAATCTGAAAAAAAAAGAAATTCACTCATAATTCACGTTCATATGTTTACACCCCTCCCCCTCAATTTATTTTATGACATTACTTAAAAAACATGCCCAGAAGTCATTCATGCCCTCAGAATTGCATACAAAAAAAAAAAAATTCAAATTCAAATAAATATCATGAAAATGTTGTGATGGTGAAATATTGTGTAGCTGCAGTGACTTAGACCTTGTCGTAGTATCTGAGCTGGTACTCCAGGATGTCTCCATTGGGCCGGTCGGGCTGAGGCCAGGACAGAGTAATAGAATCTGGAGCACTGTTGAGCTGATGCAGTATGGGAACCTCAGAAGGTACTTGGAGAGAGACATACAGTGAGTGAGACTGCTGTTATAATTGTAACCACATGGGGGCATCAACATATATCATGTTAAAATATATAATAATACTGTTTTGTGCTGTTCACTGTAGATTTTTTTAAGGGGCTTGAAATAATTCAAAAAGCAATATATTAATCTGTGTAGTTTCACATTAACTCCCTAACAAGATGGATGTGTAAGCAGGTTAGGGGGAAAAATCTGATGTTTGCCATTATTCATATTTGGCAGTTATAAAGAAACAGTGGAAGACTCTCCTGACCCTGATGTCACACATTACTCATCCACTCATTGCTCAGTGACAAACCTCTTCTCACTCAGTCACCTCAACTCTCAAGCAATCATCTATAAGAGCAGGGACAGACCACTTGACATTTAAATAAGTGTTACATCATATCAATTTACGAATATTTACAGAGTAAAATGTGAGATAGGTGCAGACTAAAGCTATGTATTAATAGACAAAAAAGTGGGAGTGTGAGAGAGAGAGAGAGATCAGAAAGAAAGAGAGTGTGAAACACAGAATATTTGCGCATTTCATGTGGAGGGGGGCCTGAGCTGTGTTGTTCATGTTCAAGTTTCTGTGACCTGTCACAACAATTAACCTCTTCCTCTTTCAGCTTTCTTGAGCATTATATGAGCTGACAGGATATCGTGACCCAAAACCACCACAGTCCAAAGCCAAGAAGGAGAAATGATGGGACAGAGAGAGGGGGAGAGTCCAGGCAAAAATACACTAATAGCAAATGACAGACAGTGATATATAGAATAAGCACTTGTGTGTTATAGAAAAACAAACCACACAAAAGATATGGACATAATTACTGAAATGATCTGAAAACAATCAGGGGTAAAGAAAAACTGACACTAAAAAATAGAAAAGACACAGATACATACTCACATCAAATCTACAGTACACCTTCAGTCAGTGGTGGCTTGTCTATAGGGGCAGGTGGAGCAGAGCCCCACCATATATATCAGCTGTTCAACAAATATTAACCTTCATAACCCTGTCCTCATTCACAACTCGATACATTTTAAATTCCCTTGAAATTCTAATGACCTCTTTTGAGTCACTAACGATTAAAAAATAATTGCAACTTGACAGATATAAGCCAGTGTTCCACTGATTTGCTCACCTTTCTAGATACTCACTGCCCATTTGTTATTAAGTTATTAATGCACCTAGTGGTTAAAAATTAGAACTGCAACAAGCGCTAATAGAGGCCCATTGGGGCACGAATCATGTTGCCCCATGATCAGAGAGGAGCAGCAGACAGGACAGTTAATGGGGTTGTCAGGGTCATGTTTTCGTGTTGTCAGGGGCTAGTTTAAAAATATTAGCCAAGATCTTGTTTATAGCAAATAATCAAAATTAAATTTAATACTTTGAATTGCCACAAACAAAGGCAAAGTGTAAGTCCAGACAGCGTGTCTAGGTCTATGATGTGCAGAACCATTTATTTTGTAAGATATATTGCAAAGATTGGGCAAGGTAAAGGGGGATTAAAAGATAATTTCGTCACATTACAAATGTGTGTGCACCACAGTGACCTTGTTACCAACACAAAGAGAAAAAAGAAGAAAAATGAAATTTTGCTGAAACTGGCAATCCTGGTTAATGATATTAGCTTTTCTGTGTGTGCCTTGAATGGAACACACTTGCTGTATCAAACACATTTTAACAAAGGTATGTCTAAGACCTCTCAAAACAAGCTACTAGACTGGATTCTGGATGACTGCATGTTGTTGACTCTCAACTGCGGTTACTCTGAAAATATACTAGGTAGTAGCCTATAGCATAATTCAAGTGCAACTGTAATTTGTTTAAGGCTGTGTTGTTCTTAATGTCATCCTGCCCCACCAAAATCTACAGTCATGAGCTGCTCCTGCCCTCAGTGTACATCCACCTCTATATACTGTACATAGCTACAGATACACACTCTCTGATTACACCAATCCATTTAATCAAAGTACGATAACTCTCACCTGATTGGCTGGTGGTGAAGTTGATACTAGCAAACTGTGGTGGGAAAGGACTGAGAGAGGACACATCGTTCATAGCTTGAACCTGCCAATCAACATTTTTGACAAATCATGCAAAGTTCAAAGTTATATCTGATCACTGCGGTTGGGTTTTATAATGAATTTTTATTTTCACTGCGACTGAATTGTCAAATAAAAATCAGTCAATCAGAGTCTTGCTAAAAAACAAAACCATAAGAATATTTCTTTTTAAAGATATCACGCATACATACTGCATATGGAAATACAAGAAATGAATAAAACACAACAAGTTAAATCTTCAATGCATCACTGTTGGACATGGTTAACAAATAAACCCATTTATTCTCTCTATTTGTCTGTGAAAATGATGGATAGTCCATTTAGGCTAATTTTAGCAAATGGGCTGTAAATGAACATCAAACTACATCGCTTTCTTCTCACAGCCAGAAATGGCCCACCCACTTTCAGGTTTAGTTATCATTATAAAATGTGTCTTTTATAGATACTATTATAGACAGGAACAAGAGGCTTACTGAGACTGGAGCAGCATAAACAGTAAGACATGGGTTTAACTGCTCATCTGTAATATTCTTTACACATGGATGATGTGGATAGTCATATAGGTAGTGTAGTAGTCTTAGTACTGGAGTGAAAGAGTTAGAAATAATATATGATAACCTTACAGTTTTGTATTATGGATCACAGTGTATCACTGTGTTAAATTATTCAATTAGCTAAGGAACGGCTTGTGGATTTTTAAAATAAGCTTGTTAATAGGTTTGCTTTTAGCTTGCAGGAATTTATTACAATAGTGTATATAAAGTCTCGCATTTTGCATTGTATGTTTATTCTTTAATATGTAGGCTAGCCTGTTTTAAGTCTTGTGGTATATGCAATGGTGTGTTTATACATTTGTATTCAATTTTGTAGACATGATCCAAACCAGTCAAACATAAGTCATTTTAATGGCATATACCTATTTCAGATTTTTTAAAATCATGGTATATACTGGTATATTGTCACACTTTCTACCTCATTCTGATCACTGTTCTGCCTTGTCATCATTTTTTTTTTACAAGAGCACCAACTGTTTTAAACTGGATCCCATGAAACAATATTTGCATTTTATTTTATTTTTTTGATAATGACTCTAAGGAAAGGTAATGAGTTTTGGAACAGCCACAACACACAGTACCACCCAGTGTGTTTCTAAAAATTTAAACAGTAATAACCTAATACAGTGAAAATGGGGTGTATGAGAACACAAGATCATAAACATTCATGAGAGAAATCTCTCATGGGCTCAATAGATGTGATATTGAATAATTATAATGAATTAATCGAATGAGTGATTTTTCTTGTAAAACAATTAATGATGATGAACATGTTAAACAAAAAATCTAAAATAGCAATTTTAGACTCCAGTTAGATTCCTGTAAAATGATATTAGCTGTCCTACTAATATCAGTTTAGCTGACACTAATAGATGACATATTACAGTGCTTGGATTTGGATCTATAAGGCACCAAGCTGATTTCTGGATACCATTTATTAAATAACAAAAAGCCAGGAAATTTTAAGTACAAAAAATGAAAACTAAACATTCTTTATGCAGTGTAAGTAGTATTCACTCCTTAATGTATTCAAAGTCAACACCTATACGGAGTTGTGAAAAACTATTTGCCCCATCCTGATTTCATCTGTTTTTTGTGTATATCTCATACTAAATAGTTTTAGATCTTCAAACGAAATACAACATAAAACAAAGGAAACCTGAGTAAACACACAATACAGATTTTATTTGTTTATTTTTTTATTGAAGCAAAAAAATAAAAAAATAAAATATCCAACACCTATCACCAGTGTAAAAAAAAAAGAATTGCCCCCTTAAACTTAAAATCTAGTTGTACCACCTTTAGCAACAATAACTGCAACCAAACAATTCCTATAACTGGAGATCAGTCTTTCATTTACTTCTAGGACTAGGACTTACTCCTATGTTTTGGATCATTGTCTTGCTGCATAATCCAGTTGCGCTTGAGTTTCAACTTATGGACAGAATACTGGTCATTCTCCTTTAGTATTTTCTGGTAGAGATCAGAATTCATGTTTCCCTCAGTTACTGCAAGTTGCCAGGCCCTGAAGCAGCAAAGCAGCCCCACAACATCACACTTCCACCACCATGCTTGACCGTAGGTATGATGTTCTTATTATGGAATTCAGTGTTTGGTTTATGCCAGATGTAACGGGACCCCCGTCTTCCAAACAGTTCCACTTTCGACTCATCAATCCACAGAACATTCTCCCAAAAGGTTTGAGGATCATAAAGGTGTGTTTTGGCAAAATTCAGAGGAGCCTTAATGTTCTTCTGGGTTAGCAGTGCTTTTCACCTCACCTCTCTTCCATGGATGCCATTTTTGCCCAGTGTCTTTCTGATAGTGGAGTCATGAACAGTGACCTTTATTGATGCAAGAGAGGCCTGTAGGTCCTTTGATGTTGTCCTTGGCTCTTATGTGACTTGCTGGATGAGTAGTTGCTTTGCTCTTGGAGGAATTTTGGAAGGTCGGACACTTCTGGGACGGTTAACTACTGTGCCGAGTTTTTCCATTTGGAGATAATGGCTATCGCTGTGGTTCTTTGGAGTCCCAGAGCCTTTGAAATAGCTTTGTAACCGTTCCCAGACTGATGTATTTCATTTACCTTCTTCTTCATAATTTCTGGAATTTCTTTCAATTTTGGCATAGTGTGTTTCTGGGTAAGACCTTTTAACCAACTTCATGCTGTTGAAAAAGTTCTATTTAACCGTTGATTTGATTGAACAGGGTTTGCAGTAATCAGGCCTGGTTGTGTCTAGTCCAGCTGAACCCCATTATGAATGCAGTTTCATAGATTTGGGGAATTAGTAACTATGGGAGCAAATACATTTTCACACAGGCCCAGTTGGTATTGGATAACTTTTTTGCTTCGATAAATAACATCATCATTTCAAAACTGTATTTTGTGTTTACTCAGGTTGCCTTTGTTTTATCTTAGATTTTGATTTATTTTCTTAAACAATTTAGTATAAGATGACACAAAAACAGAAGAAATCAGGATGGGGGCAAATACCTTTTCACAGCACTGTAGGCTAGACTTTACATTTCAAAGGACTCTTGGTAATGAAAACAAACTTTTTTGGGTGTTCTGGGAATAATTTTATGTTATATTCACACATCTTTCCTTACATTACATTTTTATACACACTGAACCTTTTGATAATGTTGTTTGTTGGACTGTTCCTGTGTTAGCTGAGTGCTCATGGGTAATATAGTCTACATACCTGTATGAGATAGGTGACTCGGGTAAGTAGATTGCTGAGGGTGATTTTAGTCTGTCTGAGGCCACTTTTAAAAGGCGTATAAGTGACTGAATCTCCGCACCAGGAGCAGGCACCAGGATGTGTCTGTGTGGCCGAGGGGCAGATTCTGCACACCACCCCATATGTCACTTCACTCCGACCCCCCAGATCCAGTGGGGGCTTCCAGCGTAGAGACACCCCTCCCTCTGAGCTCTCGTACTCCCAGGACAGAGAAGCAGGGGCCGAAGGGGGCGCTGGTAAGGCAAACACATTCTTACTCAAAGCTTCCAACCAGCATTTCAGTCTTTAAATAGTGAAATCATTCCACACACATGTTTGAGCACCTGCTCCTTTGCTCCTTGAAAGGTTTGTTTTTGGGGTTTTTTTTATATTTGCTCAGGGCCCATATCAAGAGAAGAAGTTTAATAATATTAATTTGACTATAAATCAAAGGCCCTGGCTGTCAGTTTAGATCACATGACCTGTGCACTACACTACACCCCAAGACCCTACACTTGTGCTCCAATCATCAACGTAGAAATAGGCAATTCTTGACTGTAAGCATGCTGTCATGTGGCATTTATAGCGTTACACTTCATTAGAGAATTGTGCAGAGCAGTAGACTATGTAGCCTAAAGACCAATACACACTGGATGCACGTGAGATGTAAATTTGTTTGTTTTACGCACCACTGTCATTCTTTTTTTCATTCATGTGTGTGAGTGATGCTTAAACTCTTCAAGCTCAATAATTCAAAAAGAAATAGGCCTATACATGACACATTTAATGAAAATATGTACTATTGATGGAATAAAAAGCTAAATGGCTCCAATAATTAGCCAAAATATTAACATACACATTTAAATCATGAGCCTAGTACATGTATAGTTGGATTATATTTATAAAATAAATATGTCCTCAGGAGCTCAAAGGAATTTATTTTACAGTTAACAGGACCCCTGGCTGCAAAAAGTTTGAGATCCCCTGCTTTAAAGCAAATGTTTTTCATCACTTCAGTTTGGAATGATCCTACAAATAGCTGTCATGGCCTTTCTCTATTCAAACTGCCCTACCCAGGCTTCATCATTTTAGAATGGACTGCAGCAATTAAATTGAGTACTGGTAATCACCTGATCGCTTATGCACTGTTGATTTGTTCCAACTGTTCCTTTGTTTCTCACCTTATTTAAACCTACTGCTTACAGCTTAAGCCTACTGCTTATTTAATTAAGATTATTCTTTTGTTTTGGAGTTATTGGAATCTGTAAAGTCATGCTGCAGTAGTCATGTGGTCCTTACCAGTGCAGGCCGTGGTGTTGGCATCACTTGGCGCCCGGTAGAACCCACTGCGGCACTCACAAACTTTAGAAGCATCCAAGCTGGTTCTGCTATTAGCTGGACACTCAGTGCATGAAATCGAACCCGACACGGCTTTATAGAAGCCCATCTGACAGGCTGAGGACAAAAAGGATAGGGTTGGGAAAACAAAGGATACAGAAATGAGTGATAGGAGGGGTTTGATGTATGAAAAATGCTGTCAGCTTTCATTTTGCAGAGTAAAATCAGAGGGAAAACATCTAAACAAGGCCTTAGAGAAATACTGAACTGAATTTGCCTGTCAGCCATGTGTAAATAATGAAAATGTAACTAATTCCAGATTGACTCAAAATGATCTGTATGAAATACATATATTCATACTGACACAGAGCAAAAAAGCATATTCAAGAGTGTGTGTGTGTGTGTGTGTGCGTGTGTGTGTGTGTGTGTGTGTGTGTGTGTAAAGCAGATACACATGCAAAGGTGTGTATAGCTCCATTGAGCTACCTGAGTGCTGGACCTTAAACACATCACACTTTTCTCTAGCCACGAGTATAGTGCTGTCTAACAAGTGTAACACCTTTTCAAGCCTTCAGTAGTGTGCATGTGTCTGAGTGGGACACGTCAGAGCATGAGAGAGAGACAAAACAGCAGAAAGCAAGAAAGTGTGGCAGTTCTCCCCAAGATAAAAGCTTTTCCTTGTTTTCACTTCTACTAAATCTGAGATTCGCTCCCAGCACCGATGTGAGAGGCGAGAGAGGAAGAAACTAAGGCAGAGAAAGAAACCGATGGGGATGTTTTCTATCTTTTATGCTGTTGGAACTCATTATGTGATTTTCCCAGAGCTGTGACAAAGAAGGTACAAAAAATTTCCTGGCTTTCAGTGATCTCTCAGCTGCTCATCATTTACTAATCACGGCTCCATATATACTGCTTCTCTGACTTTTTTTCCTTTCATGTAATATGATAAATGCAGGAATAACAATAGAGATGTTAAGAGAAGTTTGCTGTCCTCCTTCTTTTATCTTATTTGTGCGACATTTTGGACACAGAGTCTGTTTACTATTTGTCAGCTATCCCAAAAAAAAAATGTACCTTACAATGCACATAACTTATCGATGGAAGAAGCCTGCAAATCCTGCACTTGACTGAACACATAACTTGATGTAAAATTGCTCAGTGCATCACAGGATAATGAAAGGAAATAGGACAGCTGAGGGCAAATAGATCAAAGAGACAAAGAGATGTGTGTGTTTGTGTTAGTTAGATTTTCTTTCTGATTTAAATATAAAAATATGGCGAATGTTGACATTTCAAAAAGAGGGGATATATTTCATTTTCAGAGACTGTAAAGAAGGAATTAGTAGATGTAGTAGATCAAGAGAAGAAATGCATTATACAGGGGAAAAAAAGAGAGAAATATAAGTGGAGTGTGTAATCTGCCATTGACATTGTACTTGGTATTTAGATCACTGACCCAATTTCTCCCCGTCTCTCTCTCTCTCTCTCTTGCTCGCTTATTTATTTATTTATTTATTTGTTGCTCGCAGCGCTAAATCCGAACTGAAACATGTAGGCACAGCAACATACACATTTCCTCATACTGTGCCTCCCAGAGAGCCTTCAAAAAAACAAAAAAGCAGCCCAGAAACATAACATAAGCTGACTTTCAAACTTACTTGAGCAGAAAGAGACAAATAAACATGTTTTCTCTACAGTATTATTTTTCTGATTTTATTATACATGGTTGTTACGCTCTTCTAGCTCAGAGCCATTGAACAGAAAGACTATTAGGGCCTGATAGGATTGTCCCACCGATAACACTATAGTGTAACATCAAACACCAAAGACACTACATAACTAATCACCTGATTCACACTGAAACCAGGACAAACAGCAATGCAACCAATTTGAACTTAACCCTGGTTGATTTAAACTATAGCAATCCCATGCAGCTAAGCTAAGGAACGCTAAGGAAATTATAGTCACAATTAGCACAAAGCAACCAAGTCCAGTTTGGCCAAAAGGCCAGCAGTCACAGGACCTAATGGTAGTGTATGAATAATGGCTATATTGTTGTACTGAGTATGTTCACAATCATTGTAAAAATTTGTCTGCCACAGCATTATTGAATCATCGATTTCAATAATGGTGAAAAGATGATGTTTTAATTTTTTTTTATATGTATAATAGCATGGCTCAGACTGTAACTCAAATGACAGTTTCATAATAATGTCCTTGTTCTAATATCTTATTGCTTCTGTTTTAATTCACGGGTACCTGTATGGCAGAGACTCTAATAATTTAAGTGTAACACCCATCCATCCATCCATCCATTTTCCATACTACACAGGGTCATTGAGCCTATCCCAGGGAATTTGGGGCACAAGGCAAAGGACACCCTAGACAGGGTTCCAACCCATCGCAGGGCACAATTGCACACACACACACACACACACACACACACACACACACACACACACACACACACACACACACACTACAGACAATTTGGAAATGCCAATCACAAAGCATGTCTTTGGACTAGGGGAGGAAACCCCTGAAGCACAAGGAGAACATGTAAACCCCTTAAGCTTAACAATAAACAGATATAATACAACTATTGCTATTAAACAAAAATGTATGACTGATGATATGGTGAAGCTTCCTGCAAGGACAATGTTTATTTACCAACATAGACAGAGTCTCAAGTGTCAGCACTTTGTAACAGTCAGTAGTAAGGCTGCTACTCACCTCAGATTTTCCGTCACAGGAAAGTCACCAGGACAGAGCTGCATATAATTTTTTTTGTGTATTATTAACTTCAATAGAAGAAGAGAGGCTGGCGAGGGGATGACTGTTTGTAGCTGCTATAACGTTGGCGTTAACATGAACTAACTTGTTTCTGTTAGGTTCCCTCTCTCTCGCTACGAAGCTAGAGGAGGCTAGCGGAGCAGCGTACTTCCGCATTCCACCGAGCGCATGCCAGCGCTATTCATAAAAAGCTCTGGACTGTTTCATTAATGAACTCATGTTTGTTTTCTTTGCCATGTGCGTTTGTTTTTGTTCACGTCATGTCTCTGCCTCCCGTGTTCTACCATGTGCTTATGTTTTGGTTTGTGTCATGTCTCCGCCTCCTTATTCTTATTGGTTCTTGTTCATTGAGTGTCATGATGAGTTTCAGGTGTCAATGATTTGTGTGTGTTTAAAAACCCCGCTCTGTTTCCGCTTCCTTGGGGAGTATTAGATTAGAATAGTTTAGAATTGTTTCAAGCTCGGTGTTTGTAGTTCATAGTTCGATATCCGTAGCTCATTGTTCGTGGTTCCCTAACCACCTCCTTTCCGCGCGTGTTTTTCCCTTTGTTTTGTTTGCTGCAGAAGAATTACTGCTTTTTGGATTACTACCTTTTGCCTGAAGGATTATCTCATTTTGGATTATTGTTGCCTTTTTTCTATGGATTATGGTTTGGTGTTTTTTGTTGTTCCATTATTTTTGAATATCTTATTCCTAATAAACTGACGTTTCCCCAGCGCATGCATCCTGACTCCCCTTCCTCCAGTTTACGTAACAGTTTCACAGACATTCCACAACATTAAATGTAACTATAAATGGTTAAAATATAAGGCATACCATTCTTTAATCAATGAAAAAATTGTTGTGGTATAAAAGGAATAAAATATTATTTTACTCTAACAGCACACCCTGTCATGTATTATTCCTTACTTAATCTTTTATTGTTATGCAACAGAGTTGCAATTCGAGCAAGTTGGCCGCTGTATATTGCTCATTGTTTGCTCTTTCTGTGTGTGCACACTACCTTGACAACAAATCCCATCATCTAGCAGACTGAGCTGGATAGTGATCACATGACTTAAACCAAAAACAAGGATGGCAAACCCTTGTTCCAGAACCAAGCTGACATTTTTTCTTTCAATACCAAAAAGGCAGTGAAGTTGCCCATATTCACTATAGATACAGTATTCTGCTGCTTCAGAGTCAGTTTCCATGAATGAGACTATTATATCATTAAGTTCATTATGTATATTCATTGTGCCCTTTGTCAAAAACAGCTGAATGAAGTTGGAGTTTTTTAAATTTTGCATGAGAAAAATGTAGGGGAGAGAGAGAGAGAGAGAGAAAGAGAGAGAGAGAGAGAGAGAGAGAGAGAGAGAGAGAGAGAGAGAGAGAGAGAGAGCATGTTCAGTCTGCCCAAATGTGCATGTGCATGTTTTTTGTCTGCCTGCCAAACATGTGATCATTTGATCCACAAACATGTCTGTTTCTCTGTGCCTGTATGTGTGATTGAACATAAATGTGCATGTGTGTTCATTTTTGCATTTTTCATATTTGTTGCAGAGTGAATTGGCTGAATGTGCGAGAGAGAGAGAGAGAGAGAGAGAGAGAGAGAGAGAGAGAGAGAGAGAGAGAGAGAGAGAGAGTGATGAAAAGTTGGTATTCGTGTATTTAATGTCAAGAAAACATGCAACTTATGATTTATGGTTTCAGAACTGTTCTTATGAGTGTTCCTAAAGTTTGGACTAAGATGGCGAAACGTTTTCTGCTCCCTCGACATGGAACAGCTTGCAGAGCTAAAATGTCAGGACTCTGTTACTCACTGTCAATTTAATGTCATGTTGACTTTTCACGCCTTAAAATATCCTCCAGTGTGTCTACACCGTGCACAACCTCAGTCTTTCCCATACCTTTACTCAATCTTTGCGAGGATTTATGCTAGCTTAAGTCTTGCATCATTAACTTGTGTCCACTTACTGTATGTTGGACCCCATCCCCTGCACTTTCTGTCACTTGTTCACAGTCGAGTGGCTAATACATCAATGTGACCTAAATGTGTCACGCCCTGCTCTTTTCCTCTGGTCTCTTGCTCTCTCTTTTCTTTCCTCTTCTCTCCAAGATATGTTCTCCTCCGATTTTATGCCATCACCCCAGGAATTAACTCCACCTTTTGTTGCTGGCCCTCTGGGGGGAAGAGCACTTGTTGCTGCTGCTTCTCCTTCATTTCATCTCAAGAGCTCCACTACTCTCTCTCTCTCTCTCTCTCTCTCTCTCTCTCTCTGTCTCTCTGTCTCTCTCTCTCCCTCTCCCTCTCTGTCTCTCTGTCTCTCTCTCTCCCTCTCTCTCTCTCTTTGTGCCACACAAAGCATTGCCTCCACGCATGTACACAGATTTCTATACAGTGGTCAAGAGCAAGGGTGACACGCACACACACACACACACACACACACACACACACACACACACACACACACACACACACACACACATGAATTCTATATATGCACATTCACTAAAAACCCTTCTAATGCTCACACGTGTATTGCGCAGTAACACAAAAATGCCACTGCCACACAGACACACACAAACAAACAGTGCAGTGACACACACACATTTACAGATTGGCACATACACACGCAGACACACACAGCATAAAAGAACACTGGGTGCTGCAGATGGTCTCTTTTGTCCGTAAACAAATCTGTGCAACTAACTCCCCCCCTACACACACTGTCCACTGTAATAACACACACACAAACGCACACATACACACCATCTTCTGTCCGTCAAGCGGAGATTATAATTACAGTGACAGGAGGGCGCATGGACTATTGATTCAGAGCCACACTGACACAACGAAGACATACAACACGCTTATGCTCTATTGATGCAGACAAAAAGGAACCATTAAGAATAACATTCCTATAAATGTACAATAGTTTGCAGAGTTGGGTATGTGTATTACACTTGTGCATCTGGGTTACCTTGGCTTGGTTTGTCCTTGTGCCTGTATTGGTGTTTTGTATATAGATTTGTTTCTATCCTGTTTTTATTAGATGGATTTTTGAGTCCAATTGAAGTGTCTTTTTCAGATGTATGAATACCATGATGTGGAGTCTGGAGGCAAGAATACATTCTGAATGACAGGAGATTGACTGGTTCAGTTCAGAATCCCAGTGCTGACTCAGAGCCACTGATGGCCATTGAACAACCTTAACTCTCATTTGTATACTTGGAATGTATGATGTAAATCGCTTTGGATAAAAGCATCTGCCAGATGAACGAATGTAAATGTAAATAATCCTGCAACTTAGACACAGACATAAAGAAGTTAAAACTATCTCAGTAAAGCATTACTAACTCACCTAGACAGGCAGACCCATTATGATTTGGTTCATATCCTGCATCACATGTGCATCCTCCTACAGGCACCATCCATTCACCCTCTGCATTACAGTGCATCCGGGGTGCTGTCCCGCCCTGCGATTGGCTGTGAGGTACACAAGTCCCATTCACTGGCACCAGAGCTGTAGGCTCCGCTCCTGAGGGCGTGGCCACATAGGAGGCCAGGTACAGAGTTGTTGCTGGACAGCGGCGGTAAAAGACGGACACACCCATGAGTGACACACATGCTCCACTGTCTACTATAGCCAGCACAAATCTGAGAGACAGAGACAGAGAGAGAGAGAGAGAGAGAGAGAGAGAGAGAGAGAGAGAGAGAGAGAGAGAGAGAGAGAGAGAGAGATGAAAGAAGGTGAAAAAATGTCATGCACTGCATGCTTATCTGTCATTCAGAGCTGAAGAAAACAGGCTAATGTGGACTGACTAATTCCCGTTGTCTGTTTTATCTCCATCTAGACTTTATTCCTGCAAATATTATCACTGGAACACATTGATATTTACTCAGTTGAATTGCTTTGGCTGCGCAGGCACACAGAGCCAGCTGAACCGCACAGAGTTTAATTTCATCTCGGAACAGTGACCCATCACATATCAGCATTGGACCATGCAGTGATATGAAGGTGACCGTGAAAAGGTCAAAGGGAGTTGCCATAGTACCCGCGACGTGTGAGAGGGGCAAAGCTGCGGGTCTTAACGTTGATGCGGCGCGTCCGGTCTGGTTTGTACTGGTGAGGAAGACTCGGCTCCACGCGGCTAAAACTCTTGTCCGCTGCGATGGTGTCTATCTTCACCCAACCCTCTCTGGTCTCCCCACCCGAAGGCTAAGAGAAAGAAAGAGAGAGAGAGAGAGAGAGAGAGAGAGAGAGAGAGAGAGAGAGAGAGAGAGAGATTTAGAATTGAGCACATACTAGAGAGTACATGGTTGTACTGGGTTTAAACTGCAGTTTGGCAAAAATGCAAGTCATCATCAATGCGCCTCAAAATGTTCATTCTTCCACATCCAGTAACTGCTTGATCCTGGTCAGGGTTGCAGTAGATCTGGAACCTATCCCAGGAACACTGGGCGTGAGGTGAGAATACACCCTGGATTGGACACCAGTCCAAAAGGGCATCATGCACACACATTCACACACTTATTCACACCTAGGAGCAATTTATCCTAGCCAATCACTATCCATTGCAGCACCATGTCACCCCCTCCAAATTTTTTCCTGTGATTTTGACTGTCTTCCTCCCAGTATTTATATACAATACATAGTTCAAAGGATAAGTGAGATTTATCAATCCCTGTCTTCAAAACATGTGTTTTTTAATGTTAGGTTCCCATATGGCCCTGAGGAACTTTAAATTGATTTACTGTTGAGTGTTACAGATGTTGTTTTCAACATGTTTTGTTCTGTGTTAGCTTTAAGGCCTGGGCTTATTGTGTTATTAAATGTTTCAGGATATTAAGTGTTTCAGTTTTCATAGTTTCCAAGTCCTTAGGTTTTCTTAGTTTCTTAATTCACCCTGTTAATGTGTTTTTAGTCAGTTGTATGAGCTGTGTGTGTGTGTGTGTGTGTGTGTGTGTGTGTGTGTGTGTGTGTGTGTATGTGTGTGTGTGTGTGTGTGTGTGTGTGTGTGTGTGTGTGTGTGTGTGTGTGTGTGTATGTGTAGGTCAGAATTGATTCTGCCAGCTTAGTTATGAAAACTAGCATAAGTTAAAGGCTCAGTTGTTTTATTAAAAATAAATAAATAAATAAACATTTCCAGAGTGTGATGGATCTGATCACTGCAATATAGACAAGATGTTCCTGTTAATGAACTCTGAAACTGGTGCAGAAAGGAATATTAGCAAGTCTACAGCACCACACATAAATGTACACAAACTGCATTACCTGATCCTGAGAGAACAAGAGCAAGAATAGAATGCATGCAAACATAATATTTGGAGAGTGTATTAAAGTTATCATGGGATGTGCCAAAATACAATTTAGAGCATTGTGCATTTCATTGCAGGAACCTGGGAGTGCAACTCCCAGACTATCACTCTCCAGATCCTCTCTCATAATGCTGGGCTTTCATTTGCAATTTACGTTCTTGTAGGACAGCTACATTAAATCACACATGTTGCTGAGACTCCCTGTGCATCAGCTTTTAAAAATGTGACTCCAAAATACTTTAAATAATGACTTAAGAGCTTAACTCTGTGGAATGTCATGTCCCATGAATTAATTCTAAACTTAGCAAACTGCAGTACTTGTCAATTTTTAAAAAAGGCAATCAAAAAAAAAAAAAAAAAAAAAGAACGAAAGAAAAGAAAAAAATAACAGCCTCTAAGCATGTTAAGTTTTCAGTGACGTACATTATAATTCTACAGAATGAGATCCAAGTTTAAGGTGAACAATTGATTTAGGAAGTTCGGCAAACATAGGCTGTCTATTTTGTTAATTCTGCAGCCTTCGTCTGCTCTTGCCCTGGTACAGTATACCCTCTTGGTGAATAGCCTCTTGAGTGATCATAGCACTTTACCATTATGTTTGCACCTGAAGTGAATATAACATGTAGTGCTTTCCCATTTCCTGGGCGAACACACTAGCACACTGGCTCAAAATGAATAGCAGAAAATACATCTCAGCTTGCTTTGCAGACTGTAACAAAGAAACCATAGCCGCCCCTTACATTCGAAGCAAGAAAGCTTAATGAATTTAATTACATAATTGAATTATTAAATAGGAAGGTTCTGGCCTAAAACCACTAACATCAGGGCATGATTCAGTGTTCTGTTTGCACTTGATGGGGTGTTACATTGTAGTAATTAGTGATTAAATAATACATTTAATTTAGTAATTATATCACTGGCAATTTAGTTATATATTAGTACTCAAATAGTTAAATAGAGGAAAGGGGTAGCTAATTTGATCATATGGACTGGGAGTCATGCTATGAGCCAAGAACCTCCAATAATCTTCTCTCAACTTCAAAGGAAAGATAATCTGTTACGACTGCTTACTACCTTTTACCTTTTCTGACCCGATTTGATCTCAATTTAGTCATTGCATATTTCCACACATTAGCTAGTTCTCCACTATTGCACAACAGCTACAAAGAAGAGCAAAGCCCATACTATGTTTCTTTTGAGACATATGAAACCAGCCACTACATTTTTTCTACACTGTGGCTCAAGCTAGCACATGCTGTGATTGACAGGGAGGAATGACAGTCCTCCCACCCAGTCCTTAGACGTGGTCTCAGATGACGATGCCATTGTTGGAATTCAAACTTCCAATCTTGTGATAATCAGACTATCAGACTTGTTGATCATACAGTGTTGTTTTTTTTTATTCTCTTGTTCAAGCTGTCAAAATTTAACTTGGCTCAAAGAGGTGTCTGAGTAAGATAGCCATGTTTAATATTTTGTCAGGTGCCTGCTCTTTGGGTCTCATACAGCAGATGCAGCTTTATGTCATAAATTCCCTCCTTCAGTGTGGTATGGTTCCGAGTGAGACATGCACTGTTTTCATGTTGGTTTGTTTTGGTTTTACATCATGCACTTTTCTGTACATTACCATGTGATTTTATTTCTGTCTTCACCGCTGTCCTGTCATTAGTGTGTTATCTGATGGTGTTTACCTGTTCAGTGTTTAGTCCTTGACTAGTTTATCTATTTATACCTTGCTGTTTTTTTTTGTTTTTTTTTTGTCTTATTGCAAGTCTTATTATTGTGGGTTCAAGTCATTATGTTATGAGTCCCTAGTGCCTTAGGTCCATGTGTATTACTTCCTGGTTTTGACCCGCACCTGTTTTCCTCATTTAAAGATTATGGATTATTAGACTCCAGACTATGGAATTAAATTTGTGCCAAAAGTATTGAATGTAACTTTGTGATAGTCCAAATCTCACTAGCCAATGACGGTAAATTGCTGTTAAGCAGTGGTGTAATGTAACGAAGTAATAATACTTCGTTACAGTACTTAAGTATTTTTTTTGGAAGAATCTGTACTTTACTTGAGTTTTTATATTTATGTCAACTTTCACTTTTACTCCACTACATTTCCTAAATAAAATGTATACTTTTACTTCTGATACATTATCCCTAAGTATCTGCGTTACTACAAAATAAAATCGGAAAAACACAGACCGCAAGCAAGCAGATTTGACCAATAAGGTGCTTACAAGTTAGATCACTGATAAATCCCATTATGCAAGTGCAAACAAGTGCCCTCAAAGCCATGGTTAAGTTTCAATTTCCACTCAACCCTAGGAGTTCCACTCGACAATAATGACAATGTTAGTTATTAGCAGACAGCCCAACTCTCCCGGGTGTTCCGGGAGTCTCCCGGATTTTAATAGCGGCTCCCTGATGCCAACAAATTGTATACTAGTAATCGATTTTATTTTTTATTTTATTTTTTTCTAGAGCGAGCAAAAGAGAGATCAATGGTCATTTCTAATAGGCCTAGTAGGCGGGCTGTAGAGAAACCGAGAGCGCGAGTGACAGATGTGGTGAGAGAGTGACACAGAGCGCGTCCTGATTGGTCTCTCTTTGAGCTAACTAACCTATCAGTTTTCTCGGTAGGTGTGCTTTACAGTCAACCTCTCTCTCTTCAGTTCATCCATCAGTTTGGTTCAGTTTAGTGTCTGCAGTGCTATGGCAGAGTGTCCAAATAAAAAAAGAAGTACAAAACGCACTTCAGCCCAGACTACACTAAAGTGAACCCATGCATAATAGGGGTAAAAAAACAAACAAACAAAAAAAAAAACCAAAGACAGTGTAGCTCCCTGTGGACATGTGTAAAGTAGTTATTGAATAAAAAAAATGACTCCATCAGTTGAATAGCACAATAATATAATATAGTATAATATAATACAAAACAGTGTAAGTACATATTTTTGCAGGTTCGGATGTCTGTATTAGTTAAAATTAAAACGTAACACAATCTTGTTGCTCAAACTGTGTGTAGTACAATATTATAGTTCTGCCATACTGCAGAAGACAGACGGTCAACCATATGGTGAGTTGTTTATTCTGAAAGTTTTGCAATTTGGCAAATTGAATGACATGTTGCCCCTGACAAAGCTGCTAGAGACTGAGCACTTTGTTCCTTTCGATAACTTCAGCTTGAAGACTTTGTTTTGTAGGCTCCATTTTTAAGGTGGTGTACATGCTTAAAAAGAATCAACTTTTTGTATTAACAGCATTTACTTGTACTTTTACTTTCAATACTTAAGTACATTTAACATAAAAAAAAAAAAATACTTTTCATACTTACGTACAATAAATATCAGATACTTTAAGACTTTTACTCAAGTAATATTCTAAAAGGTGACTTTTAACTTCTACCGAAGTCATTTTCTGGAAAGATATCTGTACTTTTACTCAAGTGTGGCTTTCAGGTACTTCATCCACCACTGCTGTTAAGCCCCGCCCACATGTGCGATTTGTGTCAGAATGGCGAACATAAACTTGCGGAGCATAAACGAAAAGTTTGAAAGTGTAAATGAAAATTCTGGCAGCGCATTCATAAACCATGATTAGCAAGAACAAAGCTTAGAAAACTGTTAACAAAGAATGATATTTATTAGACCAGTGTGGCGAGGAGGAGGGCGTGGCCAGGTTGTGAGGATGCACACCGGGCACTAATCTGTCTTCCTCGCCACAACCGTATTAAATTTTTGCCACTGAGTTCACTGTTTTCATTTTCAGAGTGTTTTTCTTCTGTCTCATTGTATTTTTTTTTCTTTTCTTGAAAAGTTACGTTCAATATGTTTTTATTTCACAATTTTGATTCCATACAGACTGGCACAACAGAAAATGTTTGCCTTATTCGAACCCTCAATCTACTGACAATGCCATAGCTATCCATGGTGAGATAGGGGAGAATTAGCTTGTGGGTATGAATTGGCAAGACCAAACTGGGGTAAAATAGAGGAAAAACTAAACAATATATAAATAAAAAAAGACTATGGATTGTTGCTGTCTGCTTGTGCTCTGACCCCCCACTTGGACCTCTGACAACGATTCATGGATTGCTTTAATACGCATGAGTTGCCTTTAATCTCTGCATGTTACACTGCAGCTGTAACAGTGAACATTGCCTTCTCATGCTATAGAAAGGTCCAAAATTCTCAGTTATTGCATATTGTTATGTATTGTCAAGCATTGTCATAAGTCAATAATATTGTGAAACTCAGGATATCCAAGCTGTCAATCGCTGTCTCTCATCTCTACGAACTGCAAACATGTTATGAGTCTGAGTCACTTGCATGTCACTAAAATATGAAGCATTTAAGAGACCGATTTTCTGTCTCCCCAGAAAGTATCTGGAAGTGTTAACACATCTCAAACTCCTTTTACTTTGACCCATGGGATGTTTTCGAACAAGAAATGCATAAGAGGAGAGAAAAGAGGGACAATTCAGGCACAATTTCACAAACATCATAAAAGCATGGAGATTAAACTATCCAGACAACAACCCTCCTTGGATCACTCTTACTCTTGGCTGTGACTCGCACAGAAAGACTACACCAGGCTGAGAGTTGTTGTATGTCAGTGTGTGTGGGTGTGCAGAATAAGATGCCAAAAACAACACGTTTTCTACTACTCAGAGACGCCAGTTTTAGCCACAGAATAACGAAAAAGGAATGCAAGTTAGGAAGCACTAATTTACTCAGTTGTCCTTTTTATCAGGTACATCCACCATATACTGTACGTGCACTTTGTAGTTTTAACTTGGTGGACTGTTCTCAACATACCAGTAACACTGAGGTGTTTCAAATTCCTAGCATTTGTACTGGTGCCACACACATACTAAGATGCCATCACCATGTCAGTGTCACAACTGTGCTGTCAATAGTTCAACGCCCACTGGTGGCACTGAAGTGGTTCTTTTCCTCTGATGGATGGGGTAGAGGGGTACACATGATAAAATGAACACAGCAACATATCAGCTAAAGTCAGGTGCATTGACAAAGTGCACCTGATAAAAATATAGAGTTTAGATTATACAAATTATTATTTTATAGACAGTGGTCTGTCTGACAAAACAAGCTAGATTTCTGTGGTCTGTTTTGTGTGAAAAATAAATACGATGCCAATTTAAAATCCTACCTCTCCTTCTTCCAGCTGTGTCAATTTGAGCACTGAGTGTAGGTGTATCTTAGAAAGGGGCAATTGACTGTGTGTGAGTGTGCATTAGGTCTACCTAAGCCTGAGGTTCATTATCTGATGATACTCAACAGGCTTCTCTGTGGCAAAAACCAATAACCCCATACATGTCATTCACTGATCAGGATTCATCTCGATTTGTATACACAATATTTAAGAAATGTAGTCCTGTATCTCTCACCTCTGCGCTCCAGGTTTTCTCCACTTCTCTCTGAGAGTCAGCTTGCCTGTAGTAGAGTGTGAGTGTCTCCCTGCAGGTCGGCGAGGGTGAGCGCAGACTGGCACAGTCACGTACGGAAAAGCGTAGAGTGACAAAAATCCGAGTAGCTGAATAGCTGTACAGGAAGGGAGTGGCCAACCAGTTGTCATGGAGACGCTGGTTTTGATTGACGTTGCATACCTCAAAGGTGCGGATAAGCTTGCCCTTGTCGTCAAGCACACTCACTTCATCCCACTAAAAACAGGAATGGATGGATTTGAAAAGGAAAGTAAAATTTTACTTTCATTAAAATCACAGGGCTCTATTTTTGTGCAAGTGTAACATAGTGCTGTAATGCCAGTTTATCACTAATATGGATGGATTTAAGCCATTGTCCCCAATTTGTGCTAATTGCAATGTTTATGGTTAGTAATGAACATGTCTTAGCTGATGTGGGTGGAGCCAAGTAACATGCCATTCAAAGTCTTCAAACCCATTGTAAATTTCAACCCAATTTGACCCAAGATTGCTTTTACATTACATTACTATATACTTATATATATATATATATGTTCACACTAGCAAGTGAGAAATTGACAGGACATGTACACGCATTTTCGGCTACAGCAAGAAGCAACAGTATGACAAGTAACAGTTTTATTTAGATTCCCTCAATTCTATGCAAATAATGTATGACACGGTAAAATGAAAATTCTGATCAGTCTTATGGCATATTTGGTCCAACCTTTCTTCAATTCCCCACTCGCACCTTTCCTAAATGCAGTTAGATCCCATTTACTGTTTGATAAAATGGAAAAAAAAACTGTGGTTTCATCTTATCGTGTCATATATGACCTCTCATTAAATGTGTATAGAGACATTATGAAGAAAAATAAAGCTTGGAAGGAAGTAGCAGAGATCGTTGGTGCCTCTGGTGAGTATACAGTTGCATCTCAAAAAATTTTAATATTGTGGAAAAGTTAATTTTTTCCTGTAATTTAATTCAAAAAGTGGAACTTTCATATATTCTAGATTCAGTGCACATAAAGTGAAATATTATAAGCCTTTTTTGTTTTAATCTTGATGATTACAGGTTACAGCTCATGGAAATCAAAAATCCAGTATCTCAAAATAAACAATTTATAATACAGCAATGTCGACCTTCTGAAAAGTATGTTCCTTTATGCACTCAATACTTGGTCGGGGCTCCTTTTGCACGAATTACTGCATCAGTGCCGCGTGGCATGGAGACAATCAGCCTGTGGCACTGCTGAGGTGTTATGGAAGCCCAGGTTGCTTTGATAGCGGCCTTCAGCTCGTCTGTATTGTTGGGTCTGGTGTCTCTCATCTTTCTCTTGAGAAAATTCAGGTCAGGCGAGTCAGCTGGCCAATCAAGCACAGTAATACCATGGTCAGCAAACCAGTTACTAGTACTAGTACTAGTAGTTTTGGCACTGTGGGCAGATTCCAAGTCCTGCTGGAAAAGGAAATCAGCATCTCCATAAAACTTGTCAGCAGATGGAAGCATGAAGTGCTCTAAAATCTCCTAGTAGATGCTGCATTGACTCTCGACTTGAGAAAACACAGTGGCCCAACACCAGCAGATGACATGGCACCCCAAATCATCACTGACTGTGGAAACTTCACACCGGACTTCAAGCAACTTGGATTCTGTGCCTCTCCACTCTTCCTCCAGACTCTGGGACCTTGATTTTCAAATGAAATGCAAACTTTAGTTTCATCTGAAAAGAGGACTTTGGACCACTGAGCAACGGTGTTTTGAGTAAAAAGGTGTTTTGAGTTAATTAGCTGATTAGAGCTCTTCTCAGGTCGACATTGCTGTATTATAAATTCTTTATTCTAATATTTTTGAGATACTGGATTTTTCCAGTATCTCATTACCATGAGCTGTAAGCCGTAATCATCAAGATTAAAACAAAAAAAAGGCTTGAAATATTTCACTTTATGTATAATGAATCTAGAATATATGAAAGTTCCACTTTTTGAATGAAATTATTGGAAAAAATGAACTTTTCCTCGATATTCTGATTTTTGGAGATGCACCTGGATGTAGCTTAGCTTGCTTTTTTTAATCAGCCAATGAAGCTACTACAAGCCTAGTATTTAATGTAAATCAAATAATACATGTTTAAATTACATAGGGTGAACATAGAGTTACTGTCCCATTTGACAAAAATAGTATTTTTTCTTATCTTTAATTTTAAACCTTAAAAATCCATTCCCATTTCTTACAATTTTGTTTTACTGTTTTGTGGATATACAGTCTAAATGTTATCTAGGTCAATAGACATAGGCTTCTTCAACCATTAAGGACAAGTTGTGACTACTAAATGTAAATCAGACATAAATGCAAGTATAGGCACTGAATCATATAATTATAAATCAATAACATATAGTCATGTGGCTGGTTGTACCAGCTGGACATAAAAAAGTTGGGTGTAAGCCCTACGCCGATTTAGCTACGTCCAGCCTTGTGATAAATATTCACACCTGTTGCACCATCTAAAACTATGACTAGGCGCAGCTATACCCAATGTACACGATGCACATCCAAGCTGATGCATTCTACCGCAGTGATAGTTGCCACGCCAATTAACGTTGCTATGGTTACAAACTCACATTTACTGGCGCCAACGAATAGATTTAAAATGACTGCTGAGCCAAAAAAAACAAAAAAAATTAATTACTTAGATTGTGAAACAAGAAAATATATCGAACTCTACAGTAAGTATCTGCATATTTTAGTATGCAAAACAAAACAAGGCCATACCATTAACTGATTCAAAGCATTCCATGTTTACAAAAAGGTACTCGTCTTTTAGATGGTGATAACTTGTCAATTAATTCCAGCAATTCAGCCCTGCTGAAATGAAATCTTTTTAATAAGTTCTCTATCTCCATATAATATATCTAGATGATTGGTGCGGTCTTTCATTACTCTTTCATGCCTGAAAGCCTGCTGATCATGTAGCCTGTATATTAGATGTGCCATTATATTGATGTTTTTATTTTCACCTTGGAAACTAGTCAAGACTTTTCATTTTACACCTACCTTTGACTAGGCATAAGATTTAGTCTCAGACATAGCACTATAACTAGATGGTGCAACAGATATTAATTCTACGTAGGACTTAAGGTGCATTTTACATCCAGTCTAATCCTACAACCGGGTGTATGTCCAGCTGGTGCAAGCGACCCCTGGATCTGGAATCTAAACGTTATGTCCTAGAGGATCATACAAGTGTGCATCCACAAAAGTGCATGAAAAGACAGAAGACACATTTGTTGTGGTCGGTGAGTCTGTTTTCTACCACTAAACTATCAATAGGAGACTCTAATTACTGTATATTACAGAAGCTGATATGATTGGACATCACCTGATTTAATCATGTTTTCATTCTTACCCAAGCCCCTTCTTACATTTACACTGCTCTTTACCAGGTTACCACCTGTTCTGATGATGAAAATTACCAAGAATATTTCTGTCACCTTCGCATGTGCCAAAACTGTAAATCTTGCACATTATTTTGTGTCGTGCTCATGAAAATAGGGCCCAAACACCTCCTATTATTGATTTCCTCACATGTATAAAAAACAGAACTGAAATGCAGTGAGAACGAAAAGCTTTGTTATTGTGAGGGTGGTTTATGTGTCACCGTATGATCATAAAAATATCAATTTGTCAATTTTCTTAGGTAGAAATTTAACAGACTAGATCGGAGAGATGACTCAACTTGAGCCCCTCTCAAAGCGGTGTGATGTCATCTGATCAGAAATTCCCATAAAATATACCAAATCTCTCCAGGACAACTTTCAAACAGACATGGTCACACAGAGACAGGGAACAACTGCTACATAAGAGAGGGATAAAAGGACAGACAAATGGAAGAGAGAGGGATGCCAACAAGACAGAGATGTGTGATTGATTCAAATGGATGCTGAGGGACAGAAGAGGGGATGAGGAGATAGAGACTGGCAGCTAGAATGGGAGAACGGGTGTTAAAAAACAAGTAGGCAGATTGAGAGGGGGGTGAGAGAATCGAGGAGGGGGTTATATAAAAGCACAGATGGATAGATTAACAGGCTGCAGAACAAATAACAAAAGAGATGGGAAGAGAACAGGCGAGAAAAAAGGATTAGAGGAAGAAAATGAAGCAAAGGAAAGGCTTAATGTTGTATGTGGAGTATGTAGTATGTATCACTATATAATCATATGAGAATGGATCAATACGCGAGAGAGAGAGAGAGAGAGAGAGAGAGAGCAAGAGAGAGAGAGAGAGAGAGAGAGAGAGAGAGAGAGAGAGAGAGAGAGAGATGAGTAGTGTGCTCATCTGTAGTTCAGTCACTAAGATCCTCCAGGGCGTGAAGGCAGCATATCTGACTGGTCTATTGGCATCACTAGTGTAACATACTGCAACTCAACCAGAAGGAGAGAGAGACAGAGAGAAGAAAAAGAGATCCCTTAGAGAGGAAGGACTGAAGAGACTGTGAGTAATAAAGGTTAATAATAAACTCATGTCTCTCTCCCCACATCTTTCTTCCTCCCTCACTTTTTCTGAGCCCCGGGTCACATCAGCAGATATGTGAACAGTGCAAAAGCCTGCGTTTCTTCAGTGTTCCTACCAGCTACACACACACACACACACACACACACACACACACACACACACACACACACACACACCCTTTAGAATTTTCTATATTTCTGCATAAATATGACCTCAAACATCATCAGATTTTCACACAAGTCCTAAAAGTAGACAAAGAGAACCCAATTAAACAAATTATTTATTTTCCTCAATAAATAAATGAGCAAGTATAATATTTTTGTCATGTTTTTTAAATTGAATTCTCTATGGACTCTCCTCTTTTAGAATTTGTGTGAAAACCTGATAATGTTTTAGATCATATTTATGCAGAAATATAGAAAATTCTAAAGGGTTCACTAACTTTCAAGCACCACTGTGTACTGTACATGCATAGTATTCGTTTATTTCAGGATTTTTGGCTCCGATCACAATAATTCCATATTAGATAAATAGAAAAAATTTCAGAGGTAATGACCATTAAGGATCATTTAGTAGACAAGCCTTTCTTTTAACAAGATGATGTTAATTCAGTGTAAATTCATTTTAGTCTTTTTTGCCTGACCCCGAATTTGAAGCATAAAAGTGTTAGATTGAAGTTATGAGAATGCCACTAATTGTGGAAAGAAATTGCAAAATGGCTTTACCCTTTCAAGAGCGAGTGATTCATTGTAGTAGGACTCGAAACTGTGGAATGCACGCGCACACACACACACACACACACACACACACACACACACACCCACACACACACACACACACACACACACACACACACACACACACAGATACACACTGATTATGGGACTCACCCCAGTATCAGGATAAGTTGTCCAGCCAAGTTCAGAAGTGGATTCAGTGGTGTCCAGCAGCATCACTCAAAGAGAGAAAAAGATATGTTCATAAAATGCATGTTCAAAAGTAGAAATCTCTCCTTTATTAATATAGAAAGAATTTCTCCTGACCAAATTCTGTCAGTATATGAATTTGCTACAGAAATGACAACCAATATACACTGACACATACAGACAAATTAACAAATACACATCTATACAATAAACTGTTCTACTGTATATGCTGTACACACATGCCGCTTTAATAGGAACACTTGTACACCTACTCATTCATGCAATTATCCAATCAGCCAATCATGTTACAGCAGTGCAACGCATAAAATCATGCAGATACAGGCCTTGTTGATGCAAGAGGTCAGAGGAGAATGACCAAACTGGTTCGAACTGACATGAAGGCATGAAGACATAATTGCATGAATGAGCAGGTGTACCGGTGTTCCTTTTAAATTGGCTGGTGAGTGTATGTCATATGCAGTATATTGCACATTCTCTGATATTAGATATTTAAGAGAGACCATTAGAAAGTGACAGAGAGAATGAAAGAGAGGTTATTTTATATACGGAGCCTGTTACATTGTTTATGATTTATTTCTGCAATTCACTAGATACAATTTTGATGTTTCATGTTTCTTTAAAGCAACATATTTTTTCACTTGAGAAGTGAGTAGTTGCTCCTCTACAGCACTGGTCATGTAAAGAAGGCTTTTAATAAACACTGCTTGCCCTGTGCATACAGTCCCGTCCATGCAATGATTAAAAGCTTGAGTGAGAATGCTAGCCTAGAGAAGCTACGAAAGCATAAATCAGAGTGATGAGTGAGTTCACTAAACCCCTGTTTTAGTAAGTAGTTTCATTTCAGCAGCACTACACCAAGTACCGAGACTGACAGAATCCATGTTAGCATGTGTTTATGGATTTTTTTTCTCATCCCATCAACAATAGCAATTAGCAGTGCAATAAACATTTAAACTTAATTAGATCTAACTAGCTTCAGTACGTTTTGATGTAAGGGTTTAAAATTTCCATTTTGATTTTGCTTTAATTTAGTCCCTTGCACAGTTCAATATTAATCTACCCCAAAACATATTCATCTCTCACTGCAGAAATTTCCTGTCAGAAGATACGTATGCAGAATATATGATGCAACATACAATATATAACAGATATATAACAGCCCTCAAAACAGATAACAGATATATAACAGCGTTATGCATATATGCAGATTGTCTAGGACTATAATGACATATTGGAGTGCACTGGTATTTATTGCTTAGTCATCAGTATGTTGTCTCATGCTTTGTCGGTGTTCCAGAAATGTTTGGTCTCACATGCTAGTTGGTGTTAACTACTCATTTGCTATTGTTATAGAGCGTGGTGACTAAAAAGCTTGTCAGTCGGCCAAGTTAGCTATGACATCTTGTGAAACAGCCTGCGCTTGCTGGAATATGGTAGATACAGAAAGCGACAAATTAAAGGAAAAAAACATTGTTTTTGTTATGCCTGTGGGATATTTTGCTGGCAAAGTTTATCCCCTTAGAGGGAACCATCACTGCAAATCTATAAACAAAAGTTGTCATGACTGATCATCTTTATCTTATGATAAACCATTTCTGTGAGAGAGAGTGGTCTCTTCCACGATGACAATGTTCCCAGCCACAGGACACGAGGGCTCACTGAACGGTTTAATGAGTATATGCTATTCCTTTCACACTTACCAGATATCAATGCAAATGTGTACCTACAGTATATATGTGAGATTTCTGATTGACGTTAGACACCAACTGAAGTGGCATGTTACACAACTACACTTGACCCTTCTAAATCTAAAAGGCTTAGCTGGATTTAGCGATTTTAAGAACTAGATCACCTAAAATAATTTAAAATAATCATTACTTAGGGGTTAGCTGAACTCTCTCAGTCCAGCTATCATGAGTCTTAGTATTCCATCAAAGGGATAGTTTGTGAATAGTTTCAATATATTTAGTCCAAGGATAAGATCAGGTTTTGTAACCCATGTAGGGTTATACATAGAAAGAAAGAAAGAAAGAAATTGCAGACTTTTACTCTTAAAAGGAAAGGACGGGTGCTAGTTTCATAACACTTTAACTTCTGTCCAGGAAATCATTCTGTAGGTATTTCAGACTCTTGTAAAACAGCCATATTTCTTTTCCAATTATCCTTAAAGCTGCTGGAAATGGCAGTGAAACACTCAGAGCAATGTGAATTTTAGGATGGAGGTTGGGGCACGAACTTCAGTAACTTCACTGGGGCCACGCTTCGGTAAAGGTTTTTCAGCTCATAGCTAAAATATGTTCAGTCCATCTGGAGGTTGCAGAGAGCCAGATCTGAGCCTTGCGGTACTGGCAAGTCCTAGCTAAAACTTTACCACCTGCTTCTACAATTTTCTTACACCCATGTTTGTGTCAGACTCCATTAATCCAGTCCTATTTGAATTTACGGAGCAGCCTTGTTCAGCTGCAGGGATTCTGGTAAATATAGATTTGCAAGTCATGCTGTGTGCGTTCCTTTGATTTAATCAGCTAAATCCTTCAGCATAACTTCAAATAACCTTGCCTGCGGTAAATGTGGATAATTGATGATGGTCTAGCAAGTCTGATGGACTCCTCTACTGTTTAACATATGAATATTTCAGTGTTAAACCTCAACAAAGAAAAAAACAGACAAAAAAAAAAAAAAACATCTTTTCAGAACTTGGTTTTAGAATTAGACACAGTGCAAAAATGACCTCCCACTGATTCCAAAATCCTAGTTGGGCTATTTAATTGAGAACTGATAAAGAACAGGACACTTGTACATGTTATAACTTGGGATTATTTTACTGCTCTGCACACAATACAATGTCTTCTGCACTTTCGCATGTCAAAACAAAAGTCAGTACAAAAGCAAAATGGTAACAATGTGCCAAATGAAAATGCCAAAAGGGGGCACTGCAAGTTTTGATTGACTCCCTTACAATAAGCTGGAGAGAGAGCGGGATGGAGTTTTTGTGGCTAGACAGACATAAACACCCCATTCTCCAGGGCCTGAGCAGCTGCTTAAGGATACACAACCAGCCACTAAACAGTAATGTAATACAGTGGTGCAGGAATGAATCCTAACACCCAGAAATGAGTTAGCATTTTCGCACTTCCTGTTCCATCGTCCCAAAGTCAGTGGGCCAAATAATGCCTGAAATAAGATCTGTGGTTAACACAAGCTTAAGATATTTTCAGGTATTTTATTCTACAACATAAAATACATCAGTAATACCCCACTCGTGATTTTAAGCTTTAATGTGTCTTGAAAAAGGCGGTTGCTAACATGTGGCTAAGTGGGACTACAGAGGTTGACATTAAACGTCATACCGCCAAACAAACTATTCCAACTCCAACTTTACAACTTGTAGATTTATGGATCCTTATCCAGTGGATCCTTATCAGGGAACATGTTTTTTAAATAAAGATTGAAAGAGTTTGTCGGAAGCTTAGTGGTGGAGACGTTGAAGTCATGCGAACGTGGTGTAGTTCATTTATAGCTTTAGCTTTTTACTTCTGCAGATTGTATTCAGGCTTCAGCATACATAAAAGTTGTGTTCATTTGTGAAGATTATCTTGATGAACAAAACATGTAAGAATCATAAACGTTTGTTGGTCACAGAGCTTATTTTCTGCAATAATCTAAAAGCCAATGGGAAAATCCTATTGGCTTTTTGTCAAGGGAACCAGGGTGATGCTAACTTCCAGGTTGGCCTACAAAAATACGTCAACCCTGCAACACTATATAACAACACACCTGACTTTCAAAATACCTTATTTAATAAGAGAGTACACCACTAAAGAAAATTATGAAAATTTTAATCAAACCGTTTTCTCGATCAGTTTAGGCCTTTACAAGAGGGTTGTTCTGTTCTTAGGGTGTAGCCTTCCAAGTTTTTCATGATTGTGCCAGACCACAGCGATCTTTATTGTTTCACTCTATACAACCTAGTGTGAGTTGGGGGTGAGGAGGATGGGAGGACATTTTAAATATTTTGATATTTCCAAATACTTATTCAAGGGTGGTTAACGTAGCACACACATACAATGCAGATGATTATATACAGTATGTGTCAAATAACAAGTTTTGCACAGTAATTGCACTGTACGGATGTTCACAAAGGTCAACAAAGCCATCATTACCAGTCCATATTTAATCTCTCAAATGTCAAATACATAAATGTGTCTCTTATACATTTTATTGATGACAGCTGTTATGGTGAGATACATGATGTAATCGTCAGAATCATGTATTTCTCCCCGTTTCTGTTTAGAAGCTACTATCCAACTAGCTACACTCTGAGCTCAGGGATATGGAGGTGACAGCCAATGAAGTACTGGAGATTTACTAAAGGAGGAGGAGAAAAATGGTAGATATGTTTTATAAGATAAAATGTAACCCCCCATTAATACGGCAAAATTGGTTGATTGTAGATTGCTGTCTGAATTCCACCTAAAATTCACGAGCGTGTTGCGCTTACCAACATAATTATACAGCTCACACATAGATTTTATTTAGTATATTTCCTCATGACGCCCTGAAATTAATTCCTGGATACGCCACTGGCTCTCTGGGATGTGAAGTTAACCACATGGAACTGTGTCAGCAAAGTATTTATTTGATTTTCACTCCATTTTTTAAATTGTATTCCACCTCTCCTGACTGCCGGAGGCAGTGTGGAAGCCACTCTAAAGATGTGTAGGGCTGGATTGTGCTATGCAACCCACAACAGTGTGTACACTCTTTCTCCTAATGCTGACTTTAACAGAATTACCACAGTGCAAAGATCTGAAAGCTGTATAGAGAATTTAGACAGGCTTTAACTCTCCCACCCCCAAACTCAGTGGTGTGTTCTGGCTAATATAATGAATCTGTGATGAAGATTTAGCACACACCATGCTCAGGAGGCACTCTTTTACTGCTTAATCATCATTTTGTTGTTTGAATGTATTGAAGGATTTTTAAAAAATATTTTCCTTAATTAAAATTTCTGTATCTCTGCTTGAACATACTCATCTCTACAATGTTTTAAGCCCCAGTCATGTTAAGCAGTGTGCTAATTTTGCCCTGCCAGCATTGTAGCTTAATGTAACTGAAAAGGCACATCTTGCTCTGGGCCAGTAACCTTAGCCATCAAAACATGACCAAAATGTTTAGTAGTGAGCGTACCATCATTCATCTGAGTTCAGAAATTGTCTTTTTGGAAATGTATGAACCCAAGATGGAAGATGGAAGAATGTGAATTTTCAAACAGAGCAGGCTGGAGAATTTCACCAAATAAAAGCACTTTGAAAAGAACTGTCCAATTTAGAAAACAGGCTCTGCCGTTCGCTGAAAATGAAGCTGCAAGTGAAATATTACAGAACTGTTTCACTCAGTTGTCTCTCCATCAATGTCAGCCCTACAAAATGCTGTAAAATGAAGTCCCAATCTTAGCAACAAATGCATTCTCTGTGAATGCATTATCTGACATTTTCCACATCTACACCACCAGCTCCTAATCATTTTCCCAGGCCATTCTGACCCCAGGAATGTAGATGGAAACATTCCAACCTTGTGTTGCTCATATGGTATTTACATGTTATTACATTATACTGTACTATACTATTATACTATAATATACACAGAGGGTATAGAAAAGAATCACCCCCCCCCCCTTTAAAATAATCACATTTTGTTGCTTTTCAGCCTGAAATGAAGACAGACACAGTTTTTGAGCTGTATTTACTCGGTGCAACTTATAACATCCAAGTGAAAGATATAACACCAACATGTCATAAAAAAAAAATTAAAAACAGAATCACTGAGTTGGAAAAAGGATCACCCCCATGTGTCAGTATTTTGTTGAACCACCTTTTGGTTTAATTACAGCCTTTATTCTGTTGGGATTTGTCTCTACTAACTTTGCACATCTAGACTTTGCAGTATTTGCCCACTCTTCTTTGCAGAACTGCTCAAGTTCAGTTAAATTTGATGGTGAATGTTTGTGGACTGCAGTCTTCAAGTCATTCCACAGATTTTCAATGGGATTTAATTCTGGGCTCTGCAAGGACATTCACCTTTTTCTCCTTCAACCACTGTGTGGTCAGTTTTGCTGTGTGCTCTGGGTCATTGTCATGTTGGAAGGTAAACCTTCTTCCCATTGACAACTTTCTGGCAGAGGGCAGCAGATTTTCCTCAAGAGTTTGATGGCATTTTGTCCCATCCATTTTCCTTCTATACTGACAAGTGCCCCAGTCCCTGCTGCAGAGAAACACCCCCATAACAGGATATTACCACCTCCATGATTTACTGTAGGAATGGTGTTATTTGGTTGGTGGGCTGTATTGGATTTCCACCAGACATATCATTTGGTGTTAAGGCCAAATAATTACATTTTAGTCTCATGTGACCATAACACCTTTTTCCACGTGGCCTCAGAATCTTCAAGGTGCATTTTGACAAAGCTCAGTCGAGGGTGGCTTTTTTTTCTTGCAACCCTCCCATACAACCCACATTTGTGGAGAATTTGTGATATTGTTGTCACATGCACACAATGACCACTCTTTGTCATAAATTCCTGCAACTTCTCCATAGTTGATTGTTTGCTTCAGATGCACTACAAAATGCTTCAGGAAAGCTCTTTTCATGCTGAGCTAATCAAAATGACCACAGCTGATCACAGTTGAAAGTCAAATGGCTTTGTGTGCCATTGAGAAGGTGATTAGCTACACCTGATTGAGTTTACAAGTCATTTTTAGGAAGGGGTGATCCTTTTTCCAACTCAGTGATTCTGTTTTTTTTTTTTTTTAATTTTTTTATTTTCTTCTGACACGTTGGTGTTATATCTTTCACTTGGATGTTATAAGTTGCACCGAGTAAATACAGCTGGATAAAACAAAACTGTAGGGAGGTGATTCTTTTCTATAACCACTGTGTGTGTGTGTGTGTGTGTATATATATATATATATATATATATATATATATATATATATATATATATATATATATATATATATATATATATAGTTAGTTAAACTTTATATATGTGTGTGTGTGAGACCTCTAGTCAGAATTGTTTCGTGGACTTAGACAGTCCTGCGCTTTTGCTTTTGTAGCTGGACACACTGCGTCATTTTCTCCCCAGTATCAGTGGTAGCTTAAGACGTTGGGCTACTGACTGGAAGGTCATGAGTTCAAACCCCAGCACTGCCAAGCTGCCACTGTTGGGCCCTTCAGCAAGGCCCTTAACCCTCAACTGCTCAGATGTATAAATGAGATAAATGTAACTTGCTCTGGATAAGGGCGTCTGCCAAATGCTATAAATGTAGTATAAGTCCTATGTAGAACCATACAGCACTGTTTCACTTTCAGAAAAGGCTCCAAGTAGAATCTGTTAAACTATCCATTAAACACTTACATAACAGTTCTTATTAGGGAATATAAGTGGAATATTTTAGTCCTACATTTTTTTCTGGAAAATTAAGTGGCTTTAATAATTTTGGTGTTTTTGTGAGCCCTGTGCTTTCAAAATAATGTATGCTGCCTACGTGCGCCTATATGCTTTCACTGGGCATTAGAGTGGGTGTGAATAAATATTTATTTTCACAATCATTAAATCTGTGCAGTGGATGAGGACCAGCGACATTCAGATAAGGACAGAGTGGTAAAGTGGTGCACATAATCAAGTTAAAGTCCACATTTTAAAGTTATAAAACTAGATGCGTTCTGTTCTAAGACATGCTGCTTTGTTGTTCTATGCCCAATGGAAGCCGATGGAAGGTAATTTTTGTGTCATATATCACCAAAGCCACTTTACAACACTGTACAATTGCATAAAAGATTTATTTTTTCAAGAAAAAATAAAAAATAAAATAAAATAAAGAATGTTGGAATGTTCCCGTAATTTGAGCAACGCCCCCCACAAACTTCACCTATAGTCCATACACACAAGTTTGGAGTGCAGTCATGCTGGTATACTCATCCCGTCACTATTCAGACAGAGTGCATGGAGGAAACTTTCAGTGCTGATGGAGGCATAAATTGCTCTGTAGGCAAAAAGCCCACTGAAGTGCAACAGTAATGCACTGCACCAACAGGTCATTCATATACTTCTGATACACACCCCAACCCTCCCCCTCCACCCCCCAACCCCCCTCACCCCCCACCCCCCCCCCCACACACACACACACCCTATTCTTTCTCTCCTACACTCTCGGTCCCCCTCTTTTGTGTGTGTATTATTAATTTCTAAAGTGACAGAAGGCCACTGTCAGAGCTTAAACACAAGGCTACACTGAGTTCTATTATTGATGTGAGAGAAAAAAGAAGAGTCACTTTGTTTTGAAAGCTGTGACATGTGGACAGAGAGGAGAGAGAAAGAGAGAGATTGAAGTAGATGGACTCCATGTCTCTTTACTTCTATTATCCCTTAAGTACCTCCTGCCGCTTTCATTTCCATGTTGCTGATGCTAATAGAAGAGTGAATTACCATGAATAAACTGTATTATCATTCTCTCTCTCTCTCTCTCTCTCTCTCTCTCTCTCTCTCTCTCTCTCTCTCTCTCTCTCTCTCTGCTGGGTGTTGATAGTCTGAATGGGTGTCCTACATTAGTGGCTCTATGTCTCTCTCGTAGTCAGAACTGCGCTCACTTGAGTGCTCAGACTTGCTCTCATTCTCACTCAAGTGCAGGCGTGCTTGCTAAGGGCTAATGTTTTCTGTTCCCTGTGAGTCGTGTGTGTGTGTGTGTGCCTTTTTTTCTTGCCTTCCAGACGTGTTAACATGCTTTGCTTTAGTTCATGCTTGATTAGGCCGTCATGCTTGAGGCGAGGATACAAGGTTAATAGTTCTGTTATGTGACTAGTGAAGTGTTTTCCTCTAACACCTTTACTGGATGGAGTGGCTTTAGACACACACACACACACACACACACACACACACACACACACACACACACACACACACACATACACCATACACACATATTCATACTGACTTATAGGCACTTAAAAGAGTGCAAGGACAGAGTGAAAGACAAGGATGTGCCTTTTCAAAAGTGATTTGAACTGTTTGGAAAATCTGTCTGTGTGGAGAGAGAGAGAGAGAGAGAGAGAGAGAGAGAGAGAGAGAGAGAGAGAGAGAGAGAGAGAGAGAGAGCGAGAGATGGTCCCGTCTTCTCTTTAATATGCTCCAGATGTCACTATCTACAAAGAGTCACCCCAGGATATGCAGACACACACACACACACACACACACACACACACACACACACACACACACACACACACACACACACACACACACACACGCACATTTATTTTACCTTCTTGTGAGGACCTTCCACTGACGTAAAAATGAATGCAGCTATAAATAATGCTATGCCTATATCTAAATCTAACGCTAACCTTATCCTCAGTAAACAAAAGGAAACATCTTTGCTCTTTTAGTTTATTTACTTATTTATTTTTCAATAAAAGCTTCTTAAAATGTTTCTTTAGAAAAATGAGCATTTTCGGCACGGCTGTGATCCGCAGGCTGAATGCTGTAGCTAATCACAGCCATGCTGAAATTCAGTACAACCACACTCTTACTCTTTTTTTTTTTTTTTTTTTTTTTTTTTTTTTTGCGATATTGGTTATATACAGCCGATATCATTTTTACAGTAGTGCTTGAAAGTTTGTGAACCCTTTAGAATTTTCTATCTGCATAAATATGACCTAAAACATCATCAGATTTTCACACAAGTCCTAAAAGTAGACAAAGAGAACCCAATTAAACAAATGAGACAAAAATATTATACTTGGTCATTTATTTATTATATTATCATTTACATATCTGTGAGTTTCAAAAGTATGTGAATCTCTAGGATTAGCAGTTAATTTGAAGGTGAAATTAGAGTCAGGTGTTTTCAATCAATGGGACGACAGTCAGGTGTGAGTGAGAACCCTGTTTTATTTAAAGAACAAGGATCTATCAAAGTCAGATCTTCACAACACATGATTGTGGAAGTGTATTACGGCACGAACAAAGGAGATTTCTGAGGACCCCCAAAAAAGAGTTGTTGATGCTCATGAGGCTGGAAAATGTTACAAAACCATCTCAAAAGAGTTTGGATTCCACCAATCCACAGTCAGACAGATTGTGTACAAATGGAGGGAATTCAAGACTATTGTTACCCTCCCCAGGAGTGGTCGACCAACAAAGAACACCCCAAGAGCAAGATGTGTAATAGTCTACAAGGTCACAAAGGAACCCAGGGTAACGTATAAGCAACTAAAGTCCTCTTTCACATTGTTAATGTTCATGAGTCCACCATCAGGAGAACACTGAACAACAATGGTGTGCATGGCATGGCTGCAAGGAGAAAGCCACAAAATTTTGTGGACAGATGAGACCAAAATAGATCTTTTTGGGTTAAATGAGAAGCATTATGTTTGGAGAAAGGAAAACACTGCATTCCAGCATAAGAACCTTATCCTATCTGAAATATAGTGGTGGTAGTATCATGGTTTGGGCCTGTTTTGCTGCATCTGGGCCTGGACGACTTGCCATCATTGATGGAACAATGAATTCTGAATTATACTATCAAATTCTAAAGGAAAATGTCAGAACATCTGTCCATGAACTGAATCTCAAGATAAAATGATGCATGGAGCAAGACAACGGCCTTAAATACACAAGTCGTTCCACCAAAGAATGGTTAAAGAAGAATAAAGTTAATGATATGGAATGGCCAAGTCAATGTCCTGACCTTAATCCAATAGAAATGTTGTGGAAGGACCTGAAGCAAGCAGTTCATGTGAGGAAACCCACCAATATCCCAGAGTTGAAGCTGTTCTGTACAGAGGAATGGGCTAAAATTCCTCCAAGCCGATGTGCAGGACTGATCAACAGTTGCCAGAAACATTTAGTTGCAATTATTGCTGCACAAGAGGGTCATACCAGATACTGAAAGTAAAAGTTCACCTACTTTTGCCACTCATAGATATGTACTATTGGATTGTTTTCTTCAATAAATAAATGACCAACTGGATTTTTTTTGTCTCATTTGTTTAATTGGGTTCTCTTTATCTACTTTGAGGACTTGTGTGTGAAAATGTAATTTGGGACTCAGAATCACTTTCTTGATGACAGGTGTATGATAATTACTTATACATCAGTTCCAGTCAGTTATTTAATAATACAACAGTTAGTTCCAGTCCATTAATTTGATTGATCGAGTGGCATTCCAAGAGTGCCTACATGTCCTATAACGGCACTGGGATGTTTCAGCGTGTGTATCACTCCACTCATCTGTGTTCGCCACGTAAAATTCCACTTCCTAGTTCGAAACGGTTACTATAGTAGAGTTAGCGACATCATCAGCGGACATGCAAACGCTGCTTTTCAGGAATACAACTTTTTTCAGATGAAGATGAAAAGGAAGAAGGGACGCCAATTTTACTGTATGCACTTTTAACAGGAATGTACAAATCATTGTGAGATAGCTAGCCAGTTATATGGTGTGCTGTAAAGTGAGTGCGGCTTCTTCGGCTTTCAGCTAGCGAAGCAAAACTAAACAGTACATTTGGCCATATTGTCACTTACTCAATAGTAATTTCTTGTTTATAGAACCGTTGTATAAAAGCAACATCACACTCACAATCGTGCAATTATACCGAACATGGGCATGGTAGTGATTAGCTACAGCATTCAGCCTGTGCTCTCATGCCTGCGGTGAATCACGGCTGTGCCGATATTCAGTATAACCGCACTCTTGCTTACTCAATATTTCTTAACTGAACATGAGTTTGAATGTGATTGGTTAATTCTGAGCACAGTCACATTCACCATTATAAAAGGGTGTGTACCCAGTGGTGTGCAACCAGGTTATTGCAATTTCTTCCTATTTGTTTTCACTTGAATTTTATTTGTTGCTAAATCTCATTAAAAGGTGGGAAAAGATCTGACATGATTTATCTTGGTTTCATTTTTTTACATCACAAAAAACCTGCAATTTTAACAGGGGTGTGTAGACTTTTTAAAAGTGTAGACTGAAGATTAAAATGAATGCATTGATATAAACCTGTCATTTGAATTTCAGTCAGCACTATTGTCAGAGCCATGCGGTTATAGAAAATTAATCAACACCTTCTGATCAATCAGATATGAATTCAACATTGCCATGGTATAAATGCACTGAAATGCTTCTCTATGAACAAAAAATCTTCCAAATATACAGTGGTGTCCAAAAGTGTGAGAAAAACTGGATTTTTTTAAATTTACAATTGGAAACAAACAGAAAGTTTTAGAATTTTGAATTATTCATAACAAAGAAAGTACATTTTCAATATCTTGAATATTGAATATTCAAGATTCTGCACTATTTCCAGATCCCTATTTAAATGTAAGCAAATGTGTGATATTGACCATGTTAGTTGCTTTGTACAAAAGCTCAGATTTTCCTCATGCCTAATCTCTTCTATTGAAGCATGTGTTCAGATGACTTTATCCGATGGATTCGATGGGTTTTGCATAAGCTTGTGGAGTCCATGCCAGCTTGAGTTCACACTATCATTAAAGCAAAAAGGGAACATACCAAATACTCTGAACATACCACATACTGAGAAACTCTGAAACTCACAGTCAATTTCAAAGATTTCAATTTCAGATTTTGTCAGTATTATAATTTGTAGTAAAAATGGGTGTATTAAATTAGAAATGAATGCAAAATGGAAGCATTTTCACTAGTGCTCTCAGACGTTTGGACCCCACTTTAATTTAAAGGCACCAATCCATTTAGAACACTGTATTTGAATAGTAATGACTTCTGGCTCTAATCAGTGCTGCAGATGATATGGGTTCTGTGTCCTGAAAAAAGGCAAGCAGGCTTGTTGAAGGGGCTTCTTAGCTACAAATTCTGCATTGTTTTAGTTATTTTGAAATGCTAAATCGATTCTGGGAATGTTTTTCTGCATAAGGGAATACATTTTGTGTAAAATGACACCCAAAAAGAATGGATGCAACATACAGCTGTTTGAAAATGTTTAGGCACAAAGAGTGATGGTCAGTTGGCGCTACAGTGCAGTGAAGCAAAAACTCATCACACTGGCGCATGAACAGGGGGATGCAGTCTGTGGAGATGGTATTAAAGGGCACTGCATCTTGCTGCTATGTGTTTCATCCAGATAAATGCTGGAAATGGAGTAAATTTGGCTGATTCTTGTGTTGACTGTAGTGTGCCTCGGTTATTAATGAGACCGTGCACATGTGTTTCATCAGCTCTGATCTGATATGTCTTGTAATATAAACCTGATGCCTCTGATATTGCAGTGCTCTTTGTGTTAGCTTCACTGCAAAATGCATGTCGTTTTCCGTGAGTGTGTCTTGTTTGGTTGGACGATGGCATGCAGGGATAGGTGACAGCATGGAGAGCCAAAAATGCAGCAGTGGGTACACTGATAGCATGAGAGATCAGTCATCTCAGCACACACACACATATACATAGAGTAACAGGAGAGACATCAAAAATAAGAGGTGAAAAGCAAAGACAGAAGCCCATAGCCACTCAACTCTGCATGAGGTTAACGTCCCCTGGCCTTGTTCCCTCTGTCCACTTCTCCTTCCACTCCTCCTCCGCAACTCCCTCGTTCTCCAGGACTGTACTGCACTGTGGCTGTGGGCGGTGAAGACTCTTAATGGAGCCAGGCTTTTAAAACGTTCAGCTGTCTTTCAGCTCGAAACACCCTGCTGTGTGCATTCACACGCTCCCTCCAGTCACACTGCTCTCCTAGGCACGTGTACACCATACACACTTTCACTCATACCGTACAGCTGTAAAGAGTAGGTCAAGTGACTGACTAATTAAAAATCAAAGAAAGCAGCGGAGCAGTGTGTCTGTGGCTTGGAAAGTGACCCAGTACTCCTACTAACAAACACTTAACCCAGCACCACAGTGTGTTCTTAGCATTCAGATAATCTGATGCTGAATTAAACAGAACAGTGATTTTGAGTAGACGTGAACCTGATACTCTTCTGTTAAAAGATGAAG